>PVKB01001045.1:0-217086 GCA_004027205.1 Ctenodactylus gundi
TCAACCACTACTTCTGCGACATCCCGCCGCTGCTCAAGCTGGCCTGTGGGGACATCGTTTTGAACGAGATCGTGGTGTACATCCTGGCTGTGATGGTCGTCACTGTCCCCTTCACCTTGATCCTCGTGTCCTACATCCGGATCATCTCAACCATCATGAAGCTGTCCTCGAGCACGGGGCGGAGCAAGGCCTTTTCCACGTGCTCCTCCCACCTTATCGTCGTTGTCTTATTCTACGGCTCCGGCAGCATCACCTATTTAAAAGCGCAGTCCAAGGAGTACGAGAAGACAGACAAGCTGCTTGCTCTCTTCTATACCATCCTGACCCCGATGTTCAATCCCATGATCTACAGTCTGCGGAACAAGGACGTCATGGTGGCGCTGAAGAAATTCTTCCGTAAAGTGTTGGCACCTCGAGATAATTAATGGAGAAAAGTATTGTTTTGTATGAACACTTGGTGTGGTGTACAGCTCCTCATAACCTACTTCAAACTATCTTCATATGTAGAGAAGGCAGCAACGCACTTCCTTTGAATAGATCCTTGTTCCTCAGAGTAATTAGTAATAGGTTAATTCTTTAACAATTTCTCCCTTAAAGTCAGTCTCCTCCTGTAAATTGGCCCAAAGAGGCAGGTAAGTCACCAGGTGACATAATACGTACTGTTTTCTTTGTCGTTGCCTTTCCACACTCTACATTAACGCTGTCCCACGAAGGTATTGAATGTGTATGGAGAAAATATGAAACACCTTCAGAGTTAGTTATCATTAATTATTTTACTACAAACGAAAGCATGAACGCCTAAGGGTTTACATGTAAGAATAAATAACACATATAATAAATGTATGTTGCAATGTTGTTGCGGTACTATTTTTCTAAACAAAAGAAATTGAATAAAAGGTGTACTTGAAGGAAGAAATATTTCAATAAATATATTGTATAAATGCAAGTCATGGATTCAGTTATTCAATCCTTAAAATGATTGTCTTATACTTGTAGAGTAACAGCCTTACCAAGTCCTGCTGTGTTGTATCTGTTCTATCTGTTGACTTGTTTTTCCTTCCTACATTGACTCCCGGCTGCTAAATGATTAGTGCTGGCCAACTGGACACTAGCTAACAGGAAGAGCCATCCTAATTGTCATTCAGATCTATATTCTCTGATGACAAACCTTTCCCACTTCTATGACAACACTTAGAGATCATACTTTTGCAATGTAAAAAAGTCACTTAGAGAACAAAGATCATAGTTCAACCTTAAATAGACTAAATTCATTTTGATTAGACTTTTAGTATATGTCTTTTTAAGGATTTTAGAGCGTTTTGATATGTCTTGTTATTTAACTTCATATTATTTTAACCTTTAAAAATTTGTGAACATTTCCATATATTGTACTGTATAATGTATTCAATATATTTAAGGAAGGACCTAAAAGCATTAGGTTATTGATTCCTTGTGTATTGAAAATTTCTTTTGTAACATAAAACACTTTCACTTTATATAAAAATGCCTGTATATTGTGTACAGGAAATCGAAGCTACAAAGGTCACCAGTAATAACATAAAACAACATGGGGTGTTGTCATATAAGAAGGACTTAGGTAAAAATGTTTGCCTAACTTTTCTACATACTGTAACCTAAATTATAAAGCAAGCATTCTAAAAACCAAGTGTAGTGGCCCACATCTGCAATCCCAGCACTCAGGAGGCTGAGGCAGGAAGATTGCCATGTGTTTGAGGCCAGTCTGAGCTACATAGTGAGTTCAGGAGCAGCCTGGACTACAGAGCAAGACCTTCTTTCAACAAATAAATGAAAATAAATGATAAATAAATAAATAAAACATTCTTTTTGAAAAAAATTTTTATTAAGTCAAAAGTTTCATCATGAGAAACATATTTGAATTTATAAAATACACATAAATGCATGCGTTATATGTATACTCATGTGAATATCTATATATTTGTATTATAGTCTCACATTAGCACAGTTAAATTGTAAATTTTTATGTGGGAGCTAAAGCGTGGGCAGCGGGAAATTTCTGAGTGGGGTGGATATGCATCTGAGACATTAAATTAGAAATTTTAAGATAAGCTTTTATTATGTCATGATTTAAACATGAATGACTGTTAAAAAGAATCCACTGCTAGCAGAACTGAACTAGAAGAGATTTCAGAAATTGTTGAATTGAATTTAGGTGATGTAGCCTCGTACTAGACGAAATGGCAAACTTCAGAACCAAATAAATAAATAAAATGTACAAATGTTGTAAATATTGGAATAAATTTTGTTTTCCTCTTTGAACAACTTTTTATTGGACTTAAAGTAGCCGCAAACGTGATATTTATGTTAAGCCCTGCAGAAAACATGATGGGAGACGTCAATGAAGTCAAGATTGCAAACAGGTGATAAAGATATGAATTGACATTTACCAAACAATGAAATGAAGATAACTAAAAATATATGAAAAAAATTGCTCAGTAGTGGCAAGGGGGAGGAGCGTCAGCTCCGTAGGGAGAAGCGACTTCGTACCCGCTGAGCAGCTACTGTGAAAAAGGGTAACAGGCAACAGGTGCTAAGACAGTTGAGAAAAGAAAGCAGACTGTTTGGTGAAAATAAAAGTTGGTACAAAAATTAATAAAAACACTATGGATTTTCTTCACAAATAAATAAAGATAAAACAAGCCCAGGATCCAATATCCCCACTTCTGAGAAGTGAAAGGATATGAAATCAGGATCTCAGAGACATGGCGTCTCCCCTGCCCACGCTCATGTGGCAAGACACACAACGTGGAATCTGAAGTGTTACCCCAAGGCCGACGGGTCCCCTAGGTGCTAGCGAGAGGACGTGAGCACTTTAGAAAGCACTTTACAGGGTAGGATTCCATGGACATCGTCTAGTCATCAGGGTCTAACTGCAAAGAAATTCCCTCTCCCTCCTTTCTTCCCTCCCTCCCTGTCTCTGCCATCTGCGTGTGCGGTGCGTGCGAGGTTGTGAAGGAAAAGGGAACCTTTCTACACCGCTGGTGAGACTGTAAACTGGTGCAACCATTATGGAGAGCAATATGGAGATTCTTCAAATATTCCACTTAATCCAGCAGTACCTCTTTTGGGTATGTTTGCAAGAGCTAAAAGCAATGTAGAACAGATGCAATGTACACCCACACTTGTAGCCGCACAGCAAACGGTAGATAAACTGTGGAAGATGCCCAAACACCCACGAAGAGGCCAGTGGATACAAACGCTGTGGAGTATGCACACCATGGCAGGCTGCTCCTTTATAAAGATAGATATATTTGAGGCTTGTCTGGAGAAATGGGCACAACTCAAGACCATTATGCTTACGGAAGTGAGTCAACTCAGACGGTAAAATGTTGCATGGTTCTGTAATATGAGAAACTCAGAATACAAGCATTTTATGGAACCACATGAGTATGAGGGTGGGAGTCAGAGCGGGGTGAGGAAGGGAGCAGGACGGACAATAAGGGGAGAGACTGTAATGTTGTGACATATATGGGCACAGAAATCTCCAAACTCAGTGTCACATTGTGCATTGCATATGTACAGCCGTAAATACTGGGGAGAGCTTACAGCTGCGCTGGGCGGAGAGGACACACATCGGACTTGGGAAAGGCTTTATGGAAGGGTCAAAACATTACCAAAAATTACACGAGGAAAGATGGCAGACATGCTGCATGCTATCATAAAACTTTCCTACCTCTGCATTCTGCTTGTTAACATGTATGAGCAAAAAAAGACTTCTTTGATTCCGCTCTCAAACATGAAAAATAATTAAAATAGTTTATGATAATTTAGGTGTGTTGTAGGCCATATCATTTATACTTAAACTAAATAAACCTTGCAACAGATATGGAAGATGCTGGCAGGTTTAGAATTTGGAAGTTGTTATTAGAACTCATATGTAACTTTTGATTTCTTTTCTTCTAGTAACTTTGAGTTCTGGCTGTCCTAATGTTTGTAAGGCCTTGAGATGCACCTTTTGATGATTTATTTATGATTACTCTTTTTTTAAATATATGGACATTCGTGCCAATAAACTTCTTTTAAGTGCTGCTTTCAGTGTGTCTGATATTTTGGTTTGTTGTGCTTCAAATTATTTAATTCTGGAAAGAACATTTAATTTTTTCCTGAATTTCTTCTTTGGCCCATTTATTATTCAAGGCTGTATTGTTTAAACTCTATGTGTTTACGTAATATTGAGGATTTTTTGGTATTGATTTCTAGTTCTTTCTTCTATTTATTCTATGAAGGAAATCATGACAATTCTTCAGTATTTGTTTAAGCATGCTTTATGACCCAGGAAAAGGTCTATTTTGCAGAAAGTTGGGTGTGCTGCAGAGAAAATGGGCAGTCTTTCCTGTTTGATAAAGCATCTTATAGATATCTGTTAATGTTTATTTGCTCCATGGTATGGTTTAGATACAACGTATCTCTGTTATTTTTCTCTGGCTTATGTGTTCGCTATTATGATTACATTTGAGCCTATCTGCCCTTCTATGAATTGGGTGAGTCAATGTTTAGCTCTTACCTCTCACAGTTCTTACTTCTTCCTTTACAGAATGTACTTTATTCTCACATCTGACCCACCTTAGTTTGAAGCCTACATTGTGTGAAAAAACAATGGTCATTCTCCCTTGCTTTGAGCTCTAATTGCAAGAAATACACTTGTCTGTTCTGTCACTTCCAGCCTGTTTTTTATTTAGGTGGAAGTTGTGTCTCCTGCAGGTCACACAGGATTAGATATTATTTTCTGATCCAATCAACCAGTCCAAAAATTAATTCACATTAAGACATGTTATTGCAATGCATTTATTATATTGTCATTGATTCATTTTTCATCTGTTAATTTCTGGATTTTGTTAGGATTTGCTTACATTCCCTTCTCTATATGTATTTTTCTTTGGAGTTTTTGTTGCTATTAGCCTCCCTGTCTCTGTCTAGGACTCTCACATAAGTATTTTCCACAATGATGGTTTAGATATCGTAGATATATTTAGGTGGTTTTGTTTGTTATAGAAGGCTTTTATTTCTCCATCACGTTAAAAGACAATTTGAGGATTGAAGAATGTAGAAGTCTGGATTGAGATTTTTTTTTTTTGAGCTTAAAAGACTGCTGCAGAATCTTTTGGGTTGGCCTTTGACGTTTTGTTAAGGAAGGTGCTGTTATGGACTTGCATTTGTGGGTTATTTGCTATTTTTATTTGAAAACGTTATTGTTTCTTCATGCTGTATATTGGGAATTTTCATTGTGATGTGTTGTGGTGAGACCTTATTTTGGAAAGAGGGGAAATAGAGAGCGAGAGGGAGAAACACTCAGGAAAATTAAGTTAATTGCTTGAGGATCTAGTGCAGTGCCTGTCATCACCTGGTGTGAAGGTGCAGAAACCCAAATAATCTAACATTGTTCAGCACTAGCGAAAGATGCCCCATGATCCCCAGCAGAGAACCAGAGAGCCAACCTCACAACTTGCTCGTGGGCTTATCTGAATGTGAAGGAAATCAAATATGTTTCATAGCCAAAAGAAACAGGACTTATCAGTGATACATAATTTCGTTCAATATTTGAAAAATAAATCAACGAAATATACCACATAAACTAAAAAGGAAAAAAAGCCATAATAAAATCAATAAATGAAGAATTAGACTCAATTCAGAGTGAAATACAGAAGCGTCACTACATAAAGGAGCTTCACAGCCTTTTGGCAGGTCAAATCAAACGCGGCATACGCACAGGCTCGTGGCTTCAATACTGAGATTTCTTCAGCATGCACATGTGGCTTTAGGAATTGAACCCAAGCCTGACACTGATCTGCACATTAAGGTTTTTCCTTCCTTCCTTCCTTCCTTCCTTCCGTCCTTCCTTCCTTCCTTCCTTCCTTCCTTCCTTTCTTTCCACAGGGTCTCTCTAAGTTGAAAATTGCCTAGGTCAACTCAAACATGAGATACTTCCTGATTCAGCTGTCCAGAGTTTTTATTTGCCCACAGGCCTAGAATAGTTGAAATAGGAAAACAGTGTTAAGTGGACAGCAGCTCTTGTCTTAGAAGGATTGCTTTCAAGGTGGCTTGTATTTCTGATGAGCTGAATAGCTCAACTGGGTTCTAAGTACATAAGATGATATGATTTTTTAAAATCTAGACTTATTGGCAAAAAATGACATGCTTTAAGTACCCCAAAAGTTAGGAACAAAGTAGCCCAGCTCTGAAAAGGGCTTATGCTACCCCAGATATTGAGGTCACCAAATTTAGCCTGCATTAAGTGACAAAAAACAATAGCACATATGTTTAAAGATCTCAAAGACCTGAATATGGGTGAGTTCTGAAAACAAGTAATAAAGGCAAATCCATATGATTCGGCAAAGGTCTTAAATACTGCAACTGTAAATATTTTAATTTTTTCAAGAAAGTAACACGTACAGGTAAGCGCCACTTGACTCTCAACAAACTCTGTCACGGACTGAGAGGAAAGGCAGACCTATCCAAAGAAAGTGGTTTGGGAAAAAGAGCCAGAATGAGCCCCACGCGGAAGTCAGGTCTCTGCCAATGACCTGAATGCACGAGAGAAAGGAATTCCCAGGGTGAACAGGACTGTTCTTATTAAGAACAGTTGATGTTTGAAGCAGCACTTTAAAAATATAGCGTAAATTCCTGAGACAAGCAGGAAGTTAAATTTTTGGTCGATTACATGTCCACTGACACATTTATGAAGAGCTTCACACAAATTCCTGGAGGTGAGCTGTCATCTTGCTGCTAAACTAGTTTACCTAAAAAGAGTTTAAAACTTGAGACTCTAGAGTGAATTCATAAAATTGATAAGCTTTAAATCCTGGGATGTTTATTTGAAAACGATCTACTTAATGTGACTCATGTACATTTTTACTTAAAGTGAAATGCAATAATAGATATATATCAGGTAATAGTAAAGGTGTTAATAATAAAAATACTTTCAGAAACTCTTGGAAACTCAAACAGAGAAGTGTGAGACCTCACCTTGTGATTCGGTTGACTTCTGGGTAATTCTAAGAGACCCTTTGATAAATCTAGATGTTAGGCCGGGGAAGAGGGTGGGTAGACAAGACACTTCACTGACTGGAAAGGTGGGGAACAAGGCTTGGAAAAGCACAGGGGGGTGGGTCTCAACCAGGGCTGACTTCTTCATATTGAATCAATGTGGAGAACTGAGAGGTTTAGTGTTGTTTGTTTTGTGTTCAGCCAAATTCAGAATCAGAAGCTGTGGCCACTGACAAATCTAGACCCAATGTCATTTGGGTTGCTGATGTTTCCTAGGGACATAAACACCGTATTTTACCAAAATGAAACTTTAAAAAAATAATAATGGGAACTGGCATCCAGTTTCTAATAATTTTCTTTCTCTTTTACTACTAGTCAGTTTTTATTTCCAGTTCTTATCCATATATGTTTGCAACACACAATGGCCACTGTCACACTAGGGTGCATTTGGTCTCATCTTCAGCATTTTTTTATCTCCCTTTCACCTGTCCTCCTTCCTCCCCATCTCCAAGTCTCCCTAACTCCACAGGGCCTACCTCCTTGGGTCCAACCAACTCTTTTATTTGCTCTTGAACTTATACTTTAAGAAGCTGCAATTTGATGATAAACATTACAAAAGGGTAAGAGAAAAGCAGCTGCATTTGGTCAACATGGAGTTATATGACAGGGCCACTTGCACGTGGGTAAGAAAAAGGTTATTTAAAAAAAAAAAAAAGAAAGCAGTGCGAAGAATTGCTTATGTTCATTGACTAATTTAAAGGTCACCTAAGTCTTGTGTGTGTGTGCATGCTTGCGTGTGTGTGTGTGTGTGTGTGCATCTATGTGTGGCATTGGGGAGCAAACCCATGAGTTTGTGCATGCTAGGCAAGTGCATCCTACAAAGCTACACCCCATAACTAAATTAATATTTTCAATAAGAGTAATAGCAAGTGATAGCAGGGAAAGTTGAACACTAAGACAGGATTAATGAGGTTTTTTCATCTCGAATATAAACAATGAGAGAATTGCAATATGTAGAATAAAAATAATACATGTGTTGATTTCCTGTCCAATTTATTTTAAAGAAAGTTGACCTTTGCTAGAGTATAAAATTGGAGATTTAGATCTCAAGTCGTATGGCAATTATATAAGAAATAAAAGGTTAAAGAGGAAAGTTGATGGATGAAAAGAACGTGGAAAATGACCACAAAAATAGCAACAACTCAGTCAAGGCAATAAAATAATCTGTAGACAGTTACACTTTTAAGAGTGAAGCAATGAATGTCATAACTTCTCATCATGCCCTTAATAGTAATGCACATCTTTCAAAATGATGGGTGTCTTTAGAGCCACATATGATAAATACATTACATTTTATTTTCTGGAGTAATTGTAACTGAGTATCAATCCATTTCCCAATTTTCAATTCCTATCTGACAGGAACACAACAACAATGTGCAATATTTTAAGGGTCTGTGTAAATAAATTGAATCAGCTAATTCAGACAACATCAAAGTCCCAAATAAGGTTATGAACTTTGATTTTAACATATCTGCAGATGGAGAAAAAATTAGAACAGAAGCTTCAAACGCCACGACTGTCGTAGAATTTGTTCTTCTGGGATTTTCTGATATTCCACATCAACAATGGATTCTCTTTGGAACATTTTTATTCATATATGCAGTTATTCTGATGTGCAATAGCATTATAATACTCATAACAAAAATGGACTCTGCACTTCACGTCCCTATGTATTTTTTTCTCAGCAATTTTTCCTTTTTGGAAATCTGTTATGTAACAGCCACTGTCCCTAGAATGCTCTTGGATCTCTGTATGCAAAAAAGAAATATCTCCTTGTTGGCCTGTGCTACGCAAATGTGCTTTGTGCTTATACTTGGAGGCGTAGAATGCCTTCTGCTGCTGGTGATGGCCTATGACCGCTACGTGGCCATCTGTCACCCTCTGCTCTACCCTCTCATCATGAACCACAAGTTCTGTGCCCAGCTGGTGGCTGCTTCGTGGATCAGTGGAATTCCCGTAGAGGTAGGACAAACCTATCAGATTTTCTCTTTGTCCTTCTGTGGCTCCCACATAATTAATCACTTCTTCTGTGACATCCCCCCGATACTCAAGCTCGCTTGCGGCGACACATTTATGAACGAGTTAGCTGTCTACGTGGTCGCAGTGCTGTTTGTCCTGCTTCCGTTCCTGCTGATCATTGCCTCCTATGGCAAAATCATCACCACGATTCTGAGAATGTCCTCGGCCAGCGGGCGGGCCAAGGCCTTCTCCACCTGCTCCTCCCACCTCACCGTCGTGGTCTTGTTCTACGGAACAGCGACCATCACTTATTTACAGCCCAAACCTAACCAGTCTGAAGGAAAGGGGAAGCTTCTCTCCCTTTTCTACACAATTTTCATCCCGACCTTGAATCCCGTCATATACACACTGAGGAACAAGGACATCATGTTGGCACTGAGAAAGCTCTTCACTAAGTTGTTACCATGAGACCAGACTTGAAACCACAGGAAGAATTCGTGTATTGCATTATTACGTGATGTGACGTAAGATATTTCAGCTTTTACCCTGTATTCCTAAGTGTTGATGATTTCAAACCACATTATGTTAAAGGACCTTCAATTTACATGACTCTATAAAGGGTTCCAATGTAATGAGAATAAAATGAACTCAGTCGAAAGAGTACAATTTGGAGGATCTGTGTTCCTCCCATGTTTAACTATGAAGTTCTGTGCCAGCTGAGTAGGCTAATGTCCTGAGGATGCCATCTGACCAGGGCAGAGGAGCTGCTTTTAATGTTCTCTGTCTCTCACTCGCTCTTTGCTCCTTTCTGATCCTATGCTGGTGTTTAGTCATGAAGAACTCCAAGAGTATCTAAAATGGTGAAAAACACGGGGCTTCTGTGTTTCTGCTATTTTCTGTGACTCCCCATTTCTACCTGTAGTCACGGTCGACGCCTTCCTTCTAACCACACACTTTGCCCACTTCTCGTGTGTCACCGACCTCGCATTCTTTGGAAACCCTTCTATCTGCGATAGCAATGTCAGGACTTGATTTGATAATATCAGTTTCAGGGTACATGTTTCTCAAATTTTCACCAGGAATGTACCCTACCTGTGTGTACTGGGTTGTATGCTCATCCTTTACAATATCTGCATCTGGAAACTGAAAATGTAAAATTTATTTTGAAAAAAAAGTTTCTGAAGATGCAGTTGAGCCAACCTTTTGAGGTAATATCATCGTAGTTTGGGTTCAATGAGTGTTTCTAGGACCCAGAAAGGGACAGTGTAGAAAACGGACGCTAAGAAAGAGAGAACATCATTTTCAGGTGAGTACACGGAGCGGGAAGATTTGGCCACAATTCAAGGAAAGTCGGAGATGTCAAATGCTGGAGTTGGCGAGCAATGAGATTCGTGAGGAGACGAGGCTGGAAAACACCAAAATTTTTTACCGTGGCCTCCAGAATGTGAGAAAGTTATTTTTCTTTGATTTAATTCAAGGAACTGAGGCCACTTGTATACACACACATAGCAAAAAAGCACACTGTGCCAAGAGTGATCTAATTAATGTTCTTTCATTTGAAGTGTGTGCAGCCTGTTCTATGTTCTGCAGAGGAAAGCAAATACGTCACGCATTCGGCTTCTGCAATTGCAATTATATTAATCAATAAGGCAATATTTTTCATCATATGTACAAATACTCATACATTTACTGTATAAATTGAATCAAAAAATACTGTCTTGTGAAAATACTATTGGCCTCCAAGTTATTGGACATACTGTACTTCTAGAGCGCTTATTTAAAAGTTTGATTTTCTTGTCTTTTTAATGACGCATGAACATTTGGAGTCAAAGGACAGCACTGTGAGTCATGTTACATTGCTGCCAAGGCACAGACCACGATCCCTGTGACCAAACTCCACAACAGCTTCTCCTTCTTACGAGTTACAAAAAATGTGAATTCCACCGTTCACTCCAATTAAGAAACCATATCCATTAGTCAATTGTCAAATAAGAGATTAAATTTTCTGTCATTAAATATTAAGCCTGAAGGCAAACATGCTTTTATTGTTTTCAAGGTCCGATCTCCTGTCTGGATGTCCACCAATGGCAAATTGGAGCTTCTTGAAGCCAATCACGTTCCACACCTGTGCTTTCTTCCATTTCTCTCAGCTGACCCTCTGATGTATTACGACGATGAACATCACCACTGGCTATAAAGGATTAGTACACTTTATTGACACTAGGCATTAGTTTTATGTGCAAAATGACTGTATAATGAGCCTCGATTAGTATTTGAACAACTAGCAAAGGGGCACACATAAGGTGTAATCTATATTCATAGACCATTCTAGAAACACATCGCAAACAAATGTAATAGTCAATGGAAAATGATTAAAATGTACAAAAACAAAACTTTAGGGTATAAATTGTGAGTTTTTAGCAAAACAGAACTAAATGACATGTGACTTGTTCTGATCAAATATGGAGGCAACATATTCTGAAACAGGGACTAAGGCTGTGATCGGTGAGTGTGTGTCCATGAGTCCGTAGTTGTGTGTGTGTGTGTGTGTGTGTGTGTGTGTGTGTGTGTGTAGAAGAGTTTTAAAATTCTACAAATCGCAAAGTTGAAAGAAGAAATGTATGTATCTTTTCTCACTGAACTTCAAATCTCATGAATATGTTTTGAAGTTTGCAATTTACTTTCAGAAAATTATTTCCATAAAACAGGTAATTTTAATAAAAGCCCATTTAAAATAATAACATTCTCTTAGAAAACTGTATCTTAGTAAAACAACTAAAATGCATGATACCATGGTAATTATTCTGCTGTTTTGAATTTTAATGTTAAAATAAATACTGATATGATGTTATTTTCCCTGAAACTCTGTGTGTGTTCTGTTATAATAAACATGAAATTTCATTATTTTTTCTCTCAGAATCACTTGAATTTGAGCTATCAATATACTGAGACATTAAATATTATCAGTGCTTGCACAGAGCTATTGGTTGGCCAGCATTAACCTGAAAAAGAGGCATAGATACTAGTATATTTAAGATATTTAAAAATAATTACAGAAACTATTGTGAGGTAAGTAGAATTTTTCAGAAATTTTGGAAAAAAAATTTATGGAAAAAGAACTCAGAAGGTTAATTTTAACAACTACAGATTTTTGATCTGCAACATCAGTTTCCCCAACAGTTTGCCCCTGTTTGAAATGAGACGTAAACTCTGGACAGGACAGTAGGAGGGTCTTGTCACCGGCATCTACGTTGGCTAAAACCTATTAGAAGATAAATAAGACTAAGTAGATCAGGTGCCCAAAGTGAAATTTATGGGAGAATTTCTGGTGATTAAGGCAGCTGTCCTGTGCAATCTGCCCAGTAGCAGCCCTGCCTCCCAAGCTTAAGGGGAGAGTGTGCCACCTGTGTTCCGAATATAAGGAGTGAGAAAGGTTCCTGTTTTATTTCTTTCTCTCTAGACATGAAGAAAAGAAATAAGTCACAGAGGATTTGTAATTCTTAAACGCTATAGATTGAACAACTGGAGAAGACTTCTCTTTGAGAGGAGGAGTAAAATGCATCGTTCGTGATCAAAAGAGCAGATAGAAAGCCTGCAGTCCAATTTTACTTCTTCAGGAGACGCCGAAATGACATTCCCTACCCCTGATGCATTTACTCCCTTACCGCTCGTTGAATTTCTTTAGCTATAGATCAGTCACGATCCATCCTAATGGCTTTGTTCACGTGTCAACGATGTGGGCAGCTTCCTTGAAGGCCAATGGATAAAACTGATGTGCTTGTTATGTGTCGAGGTTCTTGGAGCTGGTGTTGTATCCTCAATTAGACTATGATAGGTACACTACAAGATTTTAAAAATCCTAATTATTAACCACAAAATCATTCAGAGAAGGAATTGTAAGATCTATCTTTATTTTGCCTGGTGAATGGTTTATTGGAGGTATCACTTCAGCTTCTTAGATACTTTCACTGGATTGTGATATTTAACTGAACAATAAAATATTAAACTCTCCTTTCTACCAGTAGGACGAGGACTAGGTAGGTCTTCTCCAGTGGAGGATGGACATTTGACTCGCCCCAATCTGAATGTCATGGAACCATTGTGGCACACCATGAGCTCAATTCTTATTCATAGGTATGAGAAAACTAGATGAAATACCACATCGGTAAGAAGGTATGAGGTGGGCAAAAGTATGAGAGGTTTGTTGGAACAGACAGTGGCAATGTGGTGGTGGGAACACACTGTCAGGGAGTTCCCAGGAAGCAAACAGGGAGAACACGCATGATTGTGTGTACAGACAGAGGCGTGGCTCAGGACCTCACCCTTGACACATGTATCTCCAGTCAGAAGCGGATGTAGTCGAAACAGGCAAAGGGTGCTAGAACACCCTTTGTTTTCTGTCGTGTTTGGACCACTTATTTTATAACTGCCTTAGATTTTCAATCAGAGGCATACTTCCTCTAAGGTCTGAGTAGAGAGCATCATATTGATACCAAAAGAAATGAGAAGGAAGAAAAAAGAATTCAGTTTTTTTTTTCAGCAACCAAGACATAACCTAATTCCCCCCAAACTAATTTAGGAACCAAATATTGTCATTCAGCAAAGACCTTTCACATTCCAAACACTGAAAATATCACACTTAACATACTCATCCGACAAATCGTATGACACATATTTCCTGGTATGAATCTCAATAAATTCTGGGAAAAAGTGATAAGGGTCAGTCCACATCACTTGTTAGAGGCCGTAGGTGCTAAGCCTGTGAGATATTTCCTGAGAGTAACGTGAGAAACTTCAGGGCTATTTCAATACCAACAGATTCATTCTTGTCGTGGGAGAGATTCACACTCACGAGGGGCTGAAGACATTGACGACTCAAAAAATAAATAAATAACGCATAGCTTTGAAAAGCGAACCTGATCGATTGCCAAGTGTAAGCCATCTTGCAGAAATCAAATCGATGCACCAGAGGACTTTGTCCCCTGAGTAAGAAGGGCTCCTCCTACTTAAGAGCAGCTGATTTTCGAGTCTGCAAAACTGCGCAACAATCACAGTGGCTTCTTGGGGAAAAAATATCTTCCAAAAGTTTACACTCTCTTAGACGGCTTCATGCAAATCTACACAGGTAAGGTCAATACCACTTGGGATTATTTTATTTAAAAATGATTGTAAATAAGACAGAAAATCATGAACCACCAAGATCATCTGAAAAAAGAGTTAGATTATGTGACACATATAACATTAAATTTTCTTAAATATAGTATGAAAAATAGTGTCCGTATGCTATGTATGGATAGTGATATTAGCACTAACATAACTTAAGAAAAATGAAAAAAATAATTTATAGTTATTTATCGAAGTATTTTATGGCTGCTGCTTTAAAATATCAGATAAAAATATAGCCTGGATAATATCAAACCAAAATTCATCTTGACATTGGTCATTGAGATTGGCGATAATCTTTTCTGATTCCTCTTTTGACATGTCCTGGTACTTGGTACAATGTATCATCTTCAGTTTTACCTTGGACACTGTATATATATAGTAATAAGATATTTGGGGAAGGAAAGAAACTGACATTATGACAACATGGAACAGGAGAAGCTATTTGCCTGAACATTTGCATTTATCAATATAAGAAGTCAAAAGCATCAGATTATTAGAATAATAGTAATACTGTTCAGTCATAGCCAATTTAAGATGACACGAAACTGTGAAATTTTTTTTTTTGAAAAAGTCATGGGGAAAGACCACTAAAAAATACCTACTCGGCCCAAGCGGGGCAGTGACGGGACTTCACAGCTGACAATGGCGATGTAAACGGACAAGACGGTTTCGCTGGACTCTTGCTTTGGGTTTCTCTTGCATTCCCATGCTCTGGCCAGTTACAGGGGCAGAGCAAATCAATGTTGGTTTCAATCAAAGTTGCAATTTTAAGCAAATGAACTACCCGTGAGTGCATCTTCAGCCATTATTAAAATGTTATTTAGAGACAAGGCACTGATAAGTTGACCAGGCTGGGTTGAGACAGGCCGCTTTTAAGACTTGGCCTCCTTAGTACTGGGATTAGAGGTCTGTGCCACTGGAAACAGTAGATGCGCACTTGTACAAGACAGCATTATGAAGGGGAAACTAAGACAATGGATTGCATCTGGTGACAAGAACATTATACCACAGCGCAGAATCTACACAAGACGAAATGACGCATGGAAAAATATTGTGAGGAATTGTCCATATTAATCCCTAAAGTTCAAGTTTAGCTGATATTTAGTACAATGACCATGATGATGAACAGAAAAAAAGTTAATGAGCAGAACTTTAGGAATAATGGTTACAAGGTTAGCAGGAAGTATGAGAGAGATACAAAGTAGAAAAAATGTATTTATTTCCTCCATGACGCAGATATCACATAGATTCAACTGAAATGTCACAAGGATAAAGCACCAAGGGGAAGCTTTGGATTTCAGGCGACGAGCAATGATCACCAGCACAGAGAAAAAGAATAAAGCTGGAAAGACAGTAGAAGACCAGTAACATACTTGGAGTGTCGACAGTGAGTTAATGAGACGACGTTTATTCACACAGTAAACTCTAAATATCAATAATACTGTGCATTTCTCAATATCCCTGGGTGTCTCTATGAAAAAGTTTAATCAATTCCATTCAATTTTATTGTTTAAGTATGTATCAGTTCATTTCTAAAGTTTTAAATAGAATCTCATTGAAACACATCAAAATAATGAGCAAAATATGACTAAGTTCTTGTGCATGTTGATCTACTTGGGTAGCAGGGAAGTAAGCGTATTGAATTTCCCAGTTCAAACAGATGGAGAACAAGTTATGAGAGATAAATTGAACACCACTACCTTTATGGAATTTGTGCTGCTGGGGTTTTCTGATGTTCCCCAACTCCGGTGGGTTCTTTTTGGGGTATTTTTATTCATGTACTTGGTTGTTCTCACATGCAATGGCATTATAATAATAATAACAAAAATGGACTCTGCTCTTCAAACTCCTATGTATTTTTTCCTTAGCAATTTTTCCTTTTTGGAAATCTGTTATGTGACAATCACTGGCCCAAGAATGCTCATGGACCTCTGTACCCAAAAAGGAAATATTTCTGTGTTTGCCTGTGCTGCGCAGATGTGCCTTTTCCTTGTATTTGGAAGCACTGAGTGTCTCCTCCTGGCTGTGATGGCTTATGACCGCTACGTGGCCATCTGTCACCCTCTGCACTACGGTTTGGTCATGAACCCCAAGTTCTGCACTCAGCTGGTGACTGCCTGCTGGGTCAGCTCACTCCATGTTGTGATTGGCCAGACATGGGTGATTTCCTGTTTTCCCTTTTGTGGGTCTAACAGAATCGGTCACTTCTTCTGTGACGTGCCCCCAGTCCTCAAGCTTGCTTGCGGTGACACAACCAGGATCGAGACAGAAATCTGCATCGCGGCAGTGGTGTTTATCGTGGTTCCCTCTCTGCTGATCATCGTCTCCTATGGCAAAATCATCACCACGATTCTGAGAATGTCCTCGGCCAGCGGGCGGGCCAAGGCCTCCTCCGCCTGCTCCTCCCACCTTGTGGTCGTGGTCTTGTTCTACGGAACAGCGACAATTACTTATTTGCAACCCAAACCAAACCAATCAGGAGGAGTAGGGAAATTGATCTGCCTTTTCTACACAGTTTTAATCCCAACTTTGAATCCTCTCATCTACACGCTCAGAAACAAGGACATCGCGGTGGCCCTGAGAACCTTGCTGAGGAAGCTGTCCAGTTTAGGCAAAGATTTCAAGACTCAGGGTTAATTGACTGGCTTATATATCATGTAGTTACAAGAGAAAGACATTCTTTTTTTTTTCTTTTTGTATCTAATGTCAATAATACAACATGATTATCAGATCATATTACCCAAAATGACATTTGCTACTGATAGGTGACTCAAGGACTTCATGAAATCATTACAAAAATGCAGGCAACATGAAACAATTATGCTTAGTGCAGCGAGTCCATTTCAGACGCATACATACATTAATTAAAATGGGCAACAATAAGTCTGTTATACATGCGGCATTTTTCAGATGAATCGTTCTTCCTGTGCCCTCTTACGGAGTTACGAGTTTCAGGAGCGCAGTGAGAGATCTGAGTGTCCCAATACCAGTTGGTCCTCTTCGTGGCGAAGGGTAGATTTTTCTCAAGCCTTCGCTATCCTTCATTTATTTTCTATCCTTCTCAAATTGCGTGGCTGGGCATAGAAAATGAAAAAAAAAAAAAATACTCCAAGTAGCTGTGACAGAAAAAGATCTGGTAGGCCTTTCTTTTTTACATCTGTGTTCCCCTATTTCTGTCTCTTCTATGAACCCTGAGAAACAATGCTGCACACACTTTTCTTTCTCTGACCTCACTATTTTCCACTATGTCATGACGTGTAACCCTCGTATAACTATGAAAATGTTTTCTTCGTATTTCATCATTTATATTTATATTCTTCCCATCTTTTTCTTATTTCTCCACCATTTTATTAATCTGTATGCAATACACAATGTTTACAATGAAATTGAGTATTTTGTGCACATACATATCACATCCACCTTACATAGCCTTCCCATGTTTGGCCTTCCCACCGCCTCCCCCCAACCCCTGACCCCATTGTCACACCCATTTGGTTCTATAGAACGCCTGTACTCTGGGTTTCCCAAATCAGAGAAACCACATGACAGTTAAAATATTTAATCTTCTGTATCTGACTCACGTCTCCACTCAAATCACCACTCTTTAGCTCAGCTTCCCATGCCTAGAATGGGCTTCAGGGGCTCTCTCTGTCTTTTAAAGATGCAAATACCAGGTAGATTCTATTTTGTTGTCAAGATGTCACCGCTACCTATTAACTGCAGCTGTCCTGCTGTGATTTCTGGTTTCATCTTGCTATAAGTTATTGAGTATTTGTACTTTCTAGAATTTTCATCATAGTTTAGCCCGACCCATGTTTCACAGGCTAAATGCTCTGCCTTCAGGATATTTCTCTGCCTGAAACCAGCAAATGTTACACTAACTGAAAACGTGACTACAATATATTATTTTAGCATTCTGGATAACGGTCACTATGGTTTAGGTTGGGCACCACATCAGTGTTGTTTTTCATCTTCAGAGACAGAGAGGCACAGGTTCCAATCAGAAACTAAGAGACAATTCCATGTATAGCTGCAGGCAGAGAAAGAAGGATTCCTCTACAAACTGAGGAAGCTGATCTGCTACCCAGAGGGAGAAATGAGGGCACAATTTTTTCTTGAGGGACTCACTGAATGAGAGGGTCTACCACACCCAGAATTTGGACAATACTGTGGAGGTGTGAGAAACTGACTTTGTGCCCCTCTATGGTGCCAACTTTGGGATAATTTGTTAAAGTACAAGGAGGAATGAATATATACAAGAGTCTCTTTATTAAGAAATTTCAAACTTGAACCATCTGGAATAAATTCTGCATTTTGTTGGCAACTGGTAATGTGGTATCCACATTTCTATTCCTGTGAGGTTTTGGGGGAAGCAATAATGTAGCTTATTTACACACACACACACACACACACACACACACACACACACACACACACAATTTCTATTTTTAGTAATATAAAACCATGTTGGAAGCCTGGGGAAGGTAGTCTTAGAATATAGTCAGCAGTGATGTATACCTAAACCCTAAATCACTACTCAGCCACTGAAGAAAGTGCACCACCACTGGGGTAAGCATCAACTTTTTGAATGATTAAAAACAAAAAATGAGTCTTATTATAGCAATGCAACTAAGGGAATTTTTTGCAGAAAATCACCAAACTTCTGATCTAGTTTTTGCATTTAGTGTCATTATTAAACCTGATAAATAGAAACCAGCTTCAAAGTTTTCTTAGTTTGATTAATCGAAAGAGCTCATGAGAGCACACAGATGTACTCTAAGTAAATTATATTTTAAGAGAAAAGAAAAATGAAAAAAAAGAACCAGTGATCCCTTGAAATAGAAACCAGGGACAGTGACTGAGGTCTGAGAGCCATCTGGAGTCAGGAAATTCACTGCATTTTACTTTTAGCCACACAAAAGACCAAGTTTTTATTTTAGGTCCAATAGACAAGGAGCTTTAGTTCAGGAAAGCTTGCACTGCAAGGGCGAGGTGCAGAGTCTGAACTGTGAGGCTTCATGGAAATTACCAGGTCCGCAAACCCACTGGAACATGGCAGACACCAAAGAACGCGAAGGAGTGAATACTTACTTCAAATCTGCATACATTATTCTAAAGTCCAGTGATCCTATGTGACAAATTAAAAATCAGTGAACTAATTGGTACAAGAGCTGAGGCAGCTAACCTTTCCCAGAGGTCAGGATCTGTCCTCTCTGGGCCAAGTCAAGGCCAGCTACGTCCTCACAGTAGTCATGATCACATTCAGCCATTTTGACTGGCTGCTATCATTGCATAAACGTGGCATCAAAAATGTTAACTTCAGACAGCTTGATTTCAACATTTCACACTTGTCATAGATTAACCTAGAATACAGTGGCTGTTTTCTCTGCCTGGCCTTCATTTTAGAAAATTCTTTTTCTTTTTTTTTCCTTTTGTGTTGTTTTTGTTTGTTTGCTTTTCAATTCAGAATTCACGTTCTTGCTCTGTAGCTCGACAGTTCCCTGCCTCAGCCTTCCAAGTGCTGACATTACAGGAGTGAACCACCACAGCCAGCTTATGTGGTGCTGGGTAATTGAACTCAGGGCGTTGTGTTTGTTCGTGTCTGCAGGGCGGGATGCTGGGGTGCGGCTCTCACCGGTGTTGGTAGGATCCATTTCCTTGCATACGTGCACAGTATGAGAAGGCGCAGACGAATCCCAGCACGTGAGAAGAGCTGGGAAGGTCAAATAGATACTGTGACTCCTGGGTATAGAGCCATCAATTAAGCCCATGAAAAATTGTCAGCAAATATTGTCAATCATCATTGCCAACTGTGAAATACAAGTTAAAGTGCCTAATGTTACTCCACCACACAAATGAATAAAATGCAATATCAAAAATCAAAATATTAGGTATGTACATAACTGTTAGAGGACAGTGGGCTTCATTAAATGGACATGATGAATATGCATATTTTCAAAACATGGTTTCTCTGTGTGTGTGTGTGTGTGTGTGTGTGTGTGTGTGTGTGCACTCACATGTGTGTTCTCCAGATTACTGTGGTTTGATCCGATATTTCTCTCCACATCATGAATTTGACTATGTATTTCCTCCTGGAAATGGTACTAAAATCGGCATTGTATGCTAGACTCCATCCACTGAGTCTCTGGACTAGGATCTCAGGCAGCAGCTACTTGGAATTTTCGGTTTTGGCAATTGATGGCAATTGATAAGGAAAAGAGGGAGAGCAGTTGAGTGGGTCAGCGGGGAGCCTAGGTACAGGTGACGCGGCCCGGCCTATGCGGTGGGCGCGGGTGATCCTGTGACTAAGTGTGAGAAGAGGGGGGTCCCGGGGATTGTGCTGCTGCTCGGTTTGGACACTCAAGAGGAAACATGAATACTTCTCTTGATTCTTTTTCTCCTTTTCCTGTGGGCGGGACACACTGAAGCCAGTGGCCAAGGCAGACCCAAAGACGGGAGCCTCACCTGCACACCACAGGACAGCCCAGACATTCCTAGACCTTTGGAAAAAATTTAATGATAGGGGAAACACTTCCTTTTTATTTAAAGCCAATGAGCATTTGTGCTTTCTTAGAATGTCTTAGTACTTTGGACATGGTATGTTTAGCTAAATGAATCAGAATTTAAGAATATATTGACAATAACAATTTATTTTTGTGCAAACTTCTTGAACATTAGCAGTAAAGTAAAATTATAGAAACATTGAAAGAAGGATGTTTTGCTGCTGACTTTGTAAACATAAAGGTTAAATATCTCAAGGTTTCTCTGATACAACCAACTCAATATACACATAAGTAATGGAGTGAAATGAAAAGTTGATGACAGGGAATTAGGAGACAGACGCTGTGGAAAGGGAAAAAGAATGACGTGGGGGAGAGAATGTGGGGATGCTGGGGAAGGGAAGGAAAACAGCCGAGACTCTGTAAGAACATGCTCCAAGTCCTCAACTGAGTGTAACACCGTGACAAATCATGTTGGCGAAAAATATCTAAGTTTGCACCACCTGTAATGTGGATTACTTCCAGACTTCTAATGCACCAACAGTTTGTTTCTAAAGTTATTAAAATTATAGAAAACTAGAAGAGCAATCTTTATTTATTGTTACTGTTTCTTATTCCAAAACATCTGGCTATTGCTTTGTACTCCCCTGACAAATGAGACGGTTAGACCCGATGAGAATGGAACGCTGAATTCTTTTCAAGGAAGCCAACACGAGTGGCAATGTTATTTTTCCTCCTTGTGACCGTCCTCACTTCATTCATAAGCACTTATGCAATGGTTATCATGTGGCAAGCCTGTGTGAAGTGTTTCACATCTCCAAGACCTGGAGCTGGTGTCTCATGAAGCAACCCTCTATAGAGGAGTACTAGTCAATGAACATGCAGTGATACATCAGTGAATTTCCCAAATTACCCTTGCATCATGCATTTTAAGGAGGGCGATAAAGAAATTTCAAAAACTAGAGAAATACTGACGTGCTGTTCTGTCATATTTAAAGAATTCTGGAGGGGGAGGAACAGGCATCTCTCTGGGCTGAATACATCTTTGGCTACTTTACCTTCCTGAGCATTTGTAGAGAGCAACATATTGTCAAAAATTATCTAGTTTCTCTTTTCCAACAAACACGTCATGCCTTACTTTTTAAAGAAAACCAAGCACTCTAATTCTAAAAAGGGTTCTCAGCACCACAAATACCGAAGACTGAACACATTACACACGCACATCTTACACATTACCTGACTCATTTTTGGAAAGATGTAAATGACTTTCAGTTAATTAGAAAAAAAAAGACCAGTGCTAAACACTCATTAACCCTAAACGAAATACCTAGGAAAATTCTTCCTCAAAGTAACAGTAAGAAGCAAAGTGTTGCCTATGGCCGATAGACCTGCCCCATAGCGGGGCACTTTATACCCAGGAGAGGGTGTAGACATCGGTGAGTCTATTAAAAACATAACTTAGATTATTGCTCTGCAGTGATTGACCAGTACATACCAACTACTAGAAATCAAATTAATACATGAGAGACCATTGTCCCTAGAGCTGGTGTGACTGGTCTTACTTAAACCACTGATGAGGAGTATGCAAAAGAATTGTTGAGTTAGAGTGACTATTTGAGAAAAATAAAAGACATTAAATTTGTAGTTCAAACATTGCCTACACGCACCTAGATTGCTCCATGCATGTTGATGCGGGTAAGGTCTAATACTGCTCTAACGACTTTTAAAAAATGATTCAAGTAACAAAGAAATTCATGAAACTACAAGGTCTTTTTTTAAATGAGTAACCTATGTTACAAGTTGTTAATTATAGAGTGAAATATTATTAGATAAGTACCAAGAATTGAAAACGATGCTAGCACAGGAAAAACCTCCATGAGATAAGAAAAGAAAAATTAATGTATAATTCATTCTTGAAATATTTTCACGGTGACTACCTTAAAAACTGTG
The DNA here is from genome assembly GCA_004027205.1 of Ctenodactylus gundi. Taxonomy (NCBI): domain Eukaryota; kingdom Metazoa; phylum Chordata; class Mammalia; order Rodentia; family Ctenodactylidae; genus Ctenodactylus; species Ctenodactylus gundi. The sequence goes on from PVKB01001045.1 coordinate 22,659, forward strand.
ATGTAAAAGTGCCTGTCAGACAATATCAGAAACTTATAGTTCATCTTGGTGTTGGTGTTTGTTAGCAATCTTTTCTCCTTTGTTTTGTTTCTCTCTTGGAGCTTTGTAGAGTAAGTAATTTTCAAGACTGTTTGATCATTTTACATACAGTTCTAAGTAATTTTGGAGGAAAAGAAAAAGAAATTGACAATAATAAACACAGACTAAAAGGAAAAGAACTTGGAGCATAATTATTTTAATAATTACTAGATCAAATGATTACACATTTCCACACAATATGCCCCATGTAACTGTAATTACTTCCCAGGATCCTGGGCCGTCACCACAGAGCAGTCTCACTAGTTACATTACGATTTATTTCTGGACTTGCTGTGTGTGTGCGTATATTTTCCAACTTTCCAATGTCATCAAATAGGAATGTAGCAAAATAATACTGAAAATAATTTAAGACATCATGCAAATGTTTTTCCTGACTTAGTTCAGGGATCACTTAAGACAAATATGATTGCAAGTACGACTCAATGAGATGTCTTGCGTTTTCCCTGTCTGCAGATGGAGAGCCAACAGGAAGAGAAAACGCGACAGCGTTCACGGGATTTGTCCTGCTGGGCTTTTCTGACGTTCCCCACCTCCAGTGGGTTCTCTTTGGGATATTTTTATTCATGTATTTGACTACTCTCACTTCCAATGGCATTATCATAGTAATCACCAAAGTGGATTCTGGTCTTCAAACTCCGATGTATTTTTTCCTTAGAAATTTTTCCTTTCTGGAAATCTGTTATGTGACAACCACTGTCCCGAGAATGCTCATGGACCTTTGCACCCTGAGAGGAAGTATCTCCGCCTTGGCCTGTGCCACACAGATGTGCTTTTCTCTCACAATGGGAAGCACTGAGTGCCTCCTCCTGACGGCTATGGCCTACGACCACTATGTGGCCATCTGTCACCCGCTGCGTTATGCTGTGATCATGAGCCGCAAGTTCTGTGCTCAGTTGGTGGCCGGCTCCTGGCTCGGTGGAATTCCTGCTGTGATTGGCCAGACATGGGGGGTTTTCTCTGTGCCGTTTTGTGGATCTAACAGAATCAATCATTTCTTCTGCGACATCCCCCCAGTCCTCAAGCTTGCCTGTGGTGACACGTCCGTGAGTGAGAAGGCTCTCTATGTCGCTGCTGTGGTGTATGTCGTGGTTCCATCAATGCTGATCATTGTGTCTTATGGCAAAATCGTTTCCACCATTCTGAAAATGTCATCCTCCAGCGGGAGGGCCAAGGCCTTCTCCACCTGCTCCTCCCACCTTGTGGTCGTGGTCTTGTTCTATGGAACAGCGACCATCACTTATTTACAACCCAAACCAAGCCAATCAGGAGGAGCAGGGAAGGTGACCTCTCTTTTCTACACTATTTTGATCCCAACTTTGAACCCTCTTATCTACACGCTGAGGAACAAGGACATCGTGGTGGCCCTGAGAAAACTCCTAAGTAAGTTATTGACTTTAGGTAATGATTTAAAAACTCGGAAATAATTCTCTGGTAAGTTTGTCACCTTACTGAAGCACAAAAAATATTCACTTTTTGTTATTTAAATATTGATAATTTGGGGTTTAATGAGCCTACTTAAAATGATATTTACTTTATATAACTTAATAAAGAGCTTTAGTACAATGGTTTAAAAATTAATTTAGTCCCACAGATGCCATTCTGCAGGTAAGTCCTTTTTATGTCTGATTATTAAGAGATTTGGCAAGAAGATGAGAAAGCCCTGGGCACTTTGGGTTCCAGCCTTCACGCTCCTTTCGAAGGGCGAGTTTTCTTTAATGTTCTCATCTTGTCCGTTCACTGCCCTTCGCTGGTCCTCTGGCTGGATTTAGCCACTAAAAAAACGTTAGATGTTTCTATGATGGTAAGAAAAAGGCTGTGGTGTTTTCTTTTGTGTGACTTCCTGTTTCTGCATCCTCTACCAGCCCACGATATTGGAATTCTCCCACTCTTTCTTTTGACAACATCTCATTATGTCTTTTTTTTAACTTTTAAAACGTTATATGTATATTTTACCATTAAGTCCCTTTGTGTATTTTACAAATTCAAGCTTCAGATATGTAATTCCTTATGGTCCAGATGACACTTTACAAATTCTCTATCAGTGTGTAGTGGGTTGAATGCTCTTTTGTTACAATAATTCTCTATCGCAAACTTAAACAATTCATATTACTTGAAAGCTGTTTCCATGGTTCAGGAAGAGAAACTAGTTAGTACCCTGTCACATCTTAAAAGAAGTTTAAAGCAAACACAAAGAGGGACGTCTCTGGAGTCAGACGCACGCTTGGAAGGATTCGTCTACAAACAGGTGAAGGTCATCAGGTCTCCACAGAAGGCTTTTGCGGGCAAATGGAAGAAGCTTGAGAACATCATGCTTAGTGAAGTGAGTCAGAAGCAGAAGGTGAAACATCAAATTGTCTCTCTGATATGAGAGACCCAGATCAAAACTCTTATGGAACTTAAAACGGAAAACAGAGTGAAACATAGGTGGGGGGGGGGGGGGGAGGGAGGGAGGGGAGGGCAGAGGGAGGGACAAAAGGAGAGTGGGAAAGTCCTTTTCACCTTGACAAGATACGTATGTGCACAAAATGCTCAACTTCACTGTAAACCTCAAATCTTTCACTAATACATATCAATAAAATGAGGGGAAAAAGCCATCCCCGATGGGAAAGCTCAGTATCACCATGATTTTAGACAGTAACATAATTGTAAGGAATTATTTTGTGCTCCTTGAAGCTGTGAATTTTGTGATCATTTCTTTACATGGAAAAAGAAATACACAATGTAAACAGTCTTTTCATTAAAGTTTTTATTTGAATTATGTGGAATGACAACTATGCTCTGACTGGAAATTGACGTTTAGGATTCATATTTTTACTGTTTCATTTATTTTTGAGCAATAATTTGGCTTTGTTTTCTTTTGATGACAGCTTAAAATGAAAAAGCTGTTTTTTACTTCAAAAGGTTAATAAAATCTCGTCTCGCAGAAGAAATTTGGTCAATCATTATATACCATATGTATTATTTGAGTCATTTTGTCTTGTAATAATGTAAGACCACATTGGGAACACAGTAGTAGAACATATTAAAATACGGATGTGTGGGGGTGGGTGTACCTTAAGTCAACAGTCAGCCACTCAATAAAATGATTTAGAATAACCCTGGAGTAAGTATCCACTTTCTGGATAATTAAAATAGAACGCATGTTCCACAATAGCATCCCAATTAAGAAAATGTATTATTTTTAAAATCACCAAATAACCGATCAAATTTTCATTTCTCTATCAATATTAAAACTTACACATAATAACAACTTCAAACTTTTCTATAGCTTGATTATTATTATTTTCTTTTGAGGCAGGGTCTCATGCTATAATCCAGGCCAGTCCTGAACTCACTGTGTAGCCCACATTGGCCTTGAACACACGACCATCCTCCTCCCAAGGCTGAGATTACATGCGTGTGCAGCATGTCTGGCTATAGTTTGATTTTAAATCAGCTACCAAAGTACACAGATGTACTCCAAATTATTTTTATTTAAACTAAAAATGTGGCTTATTCAAATAAAAATTTATGGAAAGCATCAGAAGTCTGAAAGACACCCAGTTGCAGGAAATTCACAGTATTCCTTTTTTTTTTTCCTAAATAAAAAGATGAACTCTTATTTTGGGTCAAATAGACCAAGCAAAGGCATGAGGAGTTCAGAAAGACTTCTTTAGAAGAGGATGGAAGCAGGGTCCAGTCTCTGCGGGTTCATGTACAGTATAAGTTTTGCAAAAACTCTAGAGCATCAACAACAAACTACAGAGTGTGAAGGGGCACACTAGAATTATGTTATACTTACACAGGTTATTATAAAGCCCACCGAGCGTAGTTGAGACAATAAACTAATGAATTAGTTAATCAATTAATATAAAAGCCTAGGCGTCTAGTCATTCCCACAAGCGATGATGATCTGGCTGCTCCAGGCCAAGCCTGAATCAATGCCATCACCACAAGGCGGTGTGTTTACAGAGGGGCTCTTCTGTTATTGCACAGCAGGTGACAGTAACAGGAGCCACTTAAGCCATCTCCATCTCACACCTCTCCTTTTTTGTCATTGGTTAATGGAGAACAGGGTGGCTGCTTTCTCAGCCCTTGTTTCAGGGGCAAAAAAATCTTTTCTAGAGCCTGGGGGAAAGGGTGTTGAATTCTACTTCCCATTAGGGGTTGGCGGGACCCATTTCCTTGGGCACATGTACAGTTAGAGATGACAAGGATGAATTAAGACACACAGAAATGTGTCAGAATGGGTACTGTAACATATGGGCACAAGGGAATTGCTTAAATATATGAAAAAATATAGCCAATCACCGTTAGCATCATAGGCCATTATTAAAAATATGTGAAAATGATGCTCCTGTACCTTAAAGGTAAAATTTCAATAACACTCAAAACAGTACATAAGTATGTGATCCTTAAGCAGTAGTCCCATTCCACAAGTGGGCATAATGAAGGTGTATATTTCTAAAGGGCAGTATTGTGTGGTGTGTGTGGGGGGGGCCGGGGGTGATGTTCCAGGTGTCTGTCATTCTCCACTTTGCGCCATTGGATGTGTATGTTTGTTGAGAGTTCCTGGAAATGTTACAAAACCCTTTGTGTTACTTCCTAAGCACCCTGACTGGGATCTCAAGCAGCAACTGCTTGGAATGCTAGATCTTGACATTTGAAGGCAATTAATTAAAAAAGAGGGAAATGTCGTTGGTCACATGACAATCTAACTACAGATTTTATGTGGTGGCCTCTGCCTGGGGGGTGTGTGGTCTTGGAATCAAATTTCAGGTGGAGTTCTGCCCTGAGGAAGCTGCCACTGCTCAGGATTATCCACAAAAAGACAACGTGATTATTTTTCTTGCTTGACTGCTCCTCTTCTGGTGGGCTGGGGGCAATGAGGCCAGCCGGCCAGGGCAGAACCAAGACAGGGGACTCATCAAGGGAAGCCTAGAGACTCCTAGAAAATTTGTAACTACAGATCAATAATCTTTCTAATTTAAAGGATTGAACTTGTTGTTTTTTATTGAGAAACATCTTAGTACCTTGAAGCCATCATGCTTACTGAAGTGAATCTGGCACAGAAGGTTAAACATCACATGGTTTTTCTAACATGAGAGACCTGAAGGGTTAAGATGTGGAAACCCAAATCAAAAACTGATGATGAGAAACTGGGAGGTAGATACTGGGAAGAGATCAGGGATATTTGAGGTGAAAAGTTGGGAAAGGAGTGAAAGGAAGCCAAAATAATGGAGATGTGACATGCAGGTGCAGACACACTAATTCTTCAAGTTTTATGCAAGTTCACTAGCAAAAATTATCTGTGGAAAATGTCAGTTTGCATCACCTACAATGTGTAGTTATGAATTTGTAATTTAATGTTTATATTTCTTAACAATCAACAGAGAGAAGTAACAGAATACGTAAGGAGTCATAGAGCAAGGTGTGCTTCTGCTGGTGCACCAACTCCCGGAGGGGCAGGAGGAGTGGGCTTCCTCAGATAGAAAGTGAGCTTGGAGAGAGAGGCGTCCCCAGGGTAGGGACAGTGTTCTACTTAAACCACACGGCTCTGACCAGAAAACGCACATGAGAAGGCAGTGAGTCTCTGCTTTGAATGAAGGTAAATTGCTAAATTAACAACAAAGCGTAACTAATCAAATTGCTTTTCCTTTATGTCTATCATCAATGAATAAAGGTAGCTATTATAATTAAGCTAATTCCAGAAAGATCGGTGTGAAGTATTTTAGACAAAAAAGTTACTTTTTACCAAATTTTTATTTTTTTACTTGTTGATTTTATTTCTTATTTCAGCTTAATATACCTTTTACTCTACTGACATTTGATACTAAAGCACTACGTGACACTGAAAGATAAAATCATTTTAATACACTAAGGCTCAAAAATTATTGTTCTTATGTTCCCATTATTTTTGTCCTAACACTTATTAACCAATTGTAATGTGTTATGCTGTATTCAAATTTTTCACATCAATTCGATTCATATATTGTGTCTTATGAACCAAGTTATCTATCACAAGACAGCAAATGTCGAATGGATGTGAAGGAATGGGTCTCATTCTACTAGTATAAAAATCATCCCTGTTTGTTTATGTGCTAAGGTACATCAAAAATAAAAGTGATGATAGTGAAGAAATATTAATAGTTTTCATTTTAACTTTAAAAGTATCTACCAAGAGAAAAGCAAGAAACATTTCTGGGATACATATACCACTAGCTATTTTACTTTTAAAATAAATTTCATAAATCTATTGTGACTATCACAGTATGTCCAGTGTGTAGAAAGTGACGGATGCTTCAATTTGTATCATAAACTCCACAGGAAAGAAAGTATAGTTTCACAAGAATTATCAGTTACATAAACATCAACAACTCAAATAGCAAAGGAAGTGTAGATTCATGTGATATTAACTATTGGTTCTCTTGTTCAGTGGTATAACTAGAAGTTTCTAAATGTTTCCCAAAGGTTGAGAATCAAACAGGAATGTTAAAGGATTTGAGGAAGTTCTTTTGGTGAGATGGTCTCTGGAACATAGGTGTAGTTTGGGTAGAGTCGGATAATTATAACATTGATTGTGTTATGTAGTGTCTTATATGGAGAATTGAAGATGTGTATTCAGAAAGGTGTTATTGCCTTTGATAAGCAAATGGAAATTCAAGGCTGTAGAGCCGGAAAAATGAAGACAGAAAGAAAATACCTCAGCAGCTGGGCAAGTCTGTCAATGATTCCTTCAATTGATTGTCTTTTTGCTAAAAAGTTTTAATTTGTTTTACAAACACACGCCTGAGCAGTATGGAATGGTACAGAGATCAGGTTAGAGTGAGGCAAACATCCAGAAAAAAAGAGATGAAATAAAGAGAGAACCAATGAAGGAAAGGCAGTTTCCGAGGGCAGCCATCGACAGTGGATGCGAGAAACACGCGTGGCCTGGACACATATGATCATTCAACCATCAATTCATCAATTGTCCGTGCAGTGAATTCCAGATTGAACACATGCGCAGCATGTTTAAAAGAGTTGTTGTGATCAAAGCTTTAAGGAAAAAAAAAAGCATGGTGTAATATCAATCCCCAGAAATCTTATGTTAGCAGTGCCACTTACGTAATGTTCTCTGGTCTTAGAGTTTCATTTTTATGTAGTAGTACAAAAATTTCTCTTAATGTAATAGTACAATTGGGGGAGAAATTTTAAACATTTCAGGGCTTTAATATTTAATGTGGGGTGTTTTAGTTGGAAAAAGAAGTTACTTTCTAAGGTTCCTCTTATCAGTGTCAGAAGCTCTGCAGAACACTCAAGCTTCATGCTTCATTCCCTTGCTCCAAACTCTGTCGAGCTGTGAAGACAAAACGCACCATTGGTCCTTGCCCTTTTTTAGTTTTTTATCTTTTAATTTCAATTTTATTTTTATTTTAGTTTTGAGCCCAGAGACTTCACACTGAGCTACGGTGTCAGGCCAGTTCTCATATTTTGATTATGAGACAGGTTCCTGACCTCTTGCTAGGCTGCCCAAGGTGGGCTAGAACTGTAGATTCTCTTGCCTCGACCTCCCCTAGTGCCTGGTCCCGCTAACACCAGTGTAGTCACCTGTCCCCTCTCTCTGTCTTTACACTTGTTAATTGTTAAAATAGAATTTCCTCTCAAACATTGAAAACCATAAGATGAAAGAGTATTTCTGTAAGAGTGAAAATATAATTCCTACATAACCAGTTACCACACACACACACGGAGACACACATGCATGGGTACACACGAGGCATGGCTAATGCATGTATACAGTGAACAACCAGGAAACAGGTTTACTTATTGAGCACTTTTTCAAGATGCAAAATTATTATGCTCATGTCAAATATACCCAAGAAGTCAGTAAGTCAAATATCATGGAACAAATATACTATAGCCTATATAGAAAATGTATGTAGCGTCAAAAGAAACTCTAGCATTGTTCTTGAAATAAAAATAACATGCACAGATGGGTGCCTGTGCACACCATGTGACCGACTACACCAGACACAGAAGGGAGCTCAGTAGAACAATAGTGGTGGGGACTTCATGAGTGAGTGGAAACGAGAGTGACTGCAGAAAATCTCAGACAGAACTCGTGGCTGACCCTGCTTTTACATAGTAGGAGTTTCTTCAGGACAAAAAAATACCGGTGTGCTTCCCAGTTGGAGCTGCTTTCTAGACCATAGACACCACTTCTTCCCTCAGGAGAATCCCCAGGGAGAAAGATCACATGACGTCTTTGCATTCCATTCTGAGTTTAACAAGAATCTTAAACTCAATCAAGTTCTACAAGTGGAATGAAATTTAAGAATTTGATTACATTGGATCTTGCTTTCTAATAGAAACCCAGTTTCAAACATTCAGTGTCATCCTATAATATATGGTCGTCAATAAATCATTTTAACAAAACTGAGTCAAAATGAGTAGAGATATCATAGGGAAGATTATTTTTAAAATTCAATATACTTCTCCTAAAATTATAAACATGTTCTGAAAATAATTTTTATCAATGATCATAGAAGCTTGTTAGTGAGGGGAAAAAAACAAGAAATAATGTAATACAGCTTTAATTGAACCTAAGCTCAGATGTTTGCCTTTGAGGGATCATGTGAAAATTTGAACTGACATGATTCATAATCAGACACAAAGATATATGATAAGTCAAGAAAAAATATTAAATTATTCTCCCAGAATAATTAGTAGTGAGTGCACTTTACAGAGCATGGAATTGAGAGGTTTGACCAGATAGAGATTTGTGAAATTCGGAGGCACATCATTTTCAGCTCATACATAGAAAGAAAAATGCTGAGGAAAGAGAAATGACTTCTTGTCAATGACTCCCACAGATGGCACGCGCAGAGCTCACCAGAGAAGGCAAAGTCTGCTCAGTGAGGTTCTTCATCCTGCTGGGGTTCTCCGACCTCCCCAACCTCCAAGGGTTTCTATTTTCATCTACCTGGTGATCCTAACAGGAAATGGGCTCATAGTCGTCGTAACCAGGCTGGACCCCGCACTCCACAGGCCCATGTACTTCTTCCTGGCAAATTTCTCTGCTTTGGAAATCTGTTATGTCTCAGTCACACTCCCGCGGATCCTGTTCAACCTTTGGACCCAGAAAAGAGCCATCTCTATACTGGGCTGTGCCACTCAGTTGTGCTTCTTCCTGGTGCTGGGAGCCACCGAGAGCTTCCTCCTGGCGGTGATGTCCTACGACCGCTACGTGGCCATCTGTAACCCCCTGCACTACCCTCTGGTCATGAACCCAAAGAAATGTGCTCAGCTGGCAGCTGGTTGCTTGCTTGCTGGAATCCCAGTCCAGATAGGACAGAGGCGTCAGATATTCTCTCTGCGTTTCTGTGATTCTGAACAAATTAAGCACTTCTTCTGCGACATACCCCCGATACTCAAAATAGCTTGCGGGGACACCGCTGCACATGAGGCGTCGGTCTATGTAGTGGCAATGCTGTTCGTTGCAGTTGCTTTTTTGCTGATCCTGGTCTCCTACAGCAAAGTTGTCTCCGTCATTGTGAGGCTGCCCACCGCCCGAGGACGGGCCAAGGCCTTCTCCACCTGCTCCTCCCACCTGCTGCTGGTGCTTCTGTTCTACGGATCTGCTACAATTACGTACTTAAGGCCAAAATCTAGCCATTCTCCAGGAACCGACAAGTTGGTCTCCCTTTTCTACACCATCGTGACGCCCATGTTCAACCCCGTCATCTACAGCCTTAGAAACAGGGATGTGATCGCTGCGCAAGGAAAATTATTACTTAAAATGTAGTGCCGGGAGCTTACTTGAACTTCTATTATCTTCCTGTGAAGCAAGTCCTAGAGAAACATTTGAAATTGCTACATCACACTTTGAAATGATAATCACTTTCAACTTACGATGTATTTTTAGTACTTTTAAATACTAGCATAAAATTTACTCTGGTCACATATTAGGCAAACTGATTGTAATGATTCCTTAATGAGGAATAATATTTTTCATAAACAAAGCTGTGATGGACATCCCTTACTTTATGGGATACGATGAGCAACTTACAAAGCTATAAATCGTTTTATTCAGCTCTGATCTATAAAACAATTAATGGAATGAAGACACAATATATGGAATGTAAAATATGTTCTAGCTACCCATTTTACAGGAGGTTAATATCAAAAATATTTATGAAACTTAGATAACTTACGAGCAGGGAAGCAAAGAATCTTATTAAAATGAGGGGAAGACATGAACAGACATTCCCAAAAGTATAAAATTGACTAACAGCTTTGAGGAAAACATATAAAATCTCTATTTATTATAGAAATCAAAGCAAAGGCACAATGTGTAATCACTCAGCTCTGTTGAATGTTGGTAAGAAAACATTAAAACAATTGTTAATTAATACACAGAGAAAATTAAAAATTTGCATATCTTAGTCATAACATACTTGAATATAACCATTGTGGAAAACAAGACAGAGGTTCTTCAGAAATGTTTCAATGAATTGTTTATAGGACCCTGTGATAGCCAGTAATTTCAAAGGAAATAAAATCAACCTGTTGAAGAGACAGCTCTAATTCCATGTTTATCACAGTGTAATTTACAATGGTCAAGGTGTAGAATGAATATAAAGGCCCACTAAAAGCTTTTAAAAAGTCAAAAATGTGGAAAATACACAACTGAATATTATTTCACCTCAAGACAAGAAGGAATTTCTGTAATTTGTGGAAGAACCTGGAGCCACTGTATTGGGTGGCATAACTCAGGTACAGAAAAGAAATAGAACGAGATCTCACACAAATGTATAATTACAAATGGGATTATGTCAAATTAAAAAGTTTCTGCACAGAAAATGAAATTATCAACAGTGTAAAAAGAGAACGGACAGATTGGGAAAAAAATATTCACCACCAATACCTCAGATAGGAGGCTCGTCACCAGAATGTACAGGGAACAGAGAAAAGGAAGGTCTTCAAATTCAAAGTTCTGATTGAAAAATCTGCAAAAGAAATGAACAGGCAGTTCTCAGAAGAAGTTCAAATGGCCAATAAATACATGAAAAGATGTTCAACATCCTTAGTCATCAGAGAAACGCAAATCAAAACATCAGTAAGATGCCATCTAACTCCAAAGAGAATGGCGTATATCAAGAACTCAAACAGCAATCAGTGCTGGCGAGGCTGTGGGGGGAAAGGAGCCCTCCCGCACTGCTGGTGGGAGTGTAACTGGTACAACCACAATGGAAAGCAGTATGGAAGGCTCTCAAAAGACCAGAAATAAATATCCCCTTGGATCCAGCGATACCTCTTCTGGGAATTTTCCGAAAAGAGTTTAAAAACAACATATAACAGAGATACATGTATACCCATGTTCATAACAGCCCAACTAACAATAGCTAAAATATGGAAGACACCAAAATACCCATCCACGGACCAATGGACACACAAATTGTGGTATTTATACACAATGGAATACTACTCATCTATAAAGACAGATAGGTTGGAGGCTTTCATAGGTAAATGGAGGCAAATTAAGAGAATCATGCTTAGGGAAGTGAGTCAGAGCAGAAAGAGAAATATCAAATGGTTTCTCTGATATATGAAACCAGCTCACAATTATTTCACAGAACTTATTGTGGAGAATAATGGTAACTGAAGGGGAGGGGGGAGGAGTGGGAGGATCAAACAGGGAGAGGGCAAGGATTTGTAAGTTTGCAATGGTACATGTATGCACAAAATACTCACCATCAATGTAAACTTTATGTATTGACTTATACATATCGATAAAATGGGAAAAAGGAAAAAATGTGTAACTAAAAGCTTCAAATTCAGAAGCAGACAACACAATGGTTATCTTAGCGAGTTTGGGGATGAGGGACTGGATGTCAGAGAGCAGGAATGATCAAAGAAATCTGTTGTCTCTTGTGCTAATTTAAAATGATGAGATGTGTAAGTCAATTGTCTGAGAAATTTGTTTCTCAAATTGTTGTGGAAACCAAAAATGGCTGTGCTCCAAAAGACTATCACACTGAGGGTGGGGTCATCCCTCCCATATCTTTTTCTGTGATGTCATTGTTAGTGTACTGATTGGTTTTTTTATCTACTCTATGGGTATCCTGCAACTTGAACAACTCAATAGACAATAGATGCTGGTAAGATGCTGGGAAAAAAGGAATCTTTTTACATTGCTGCTGGGACTGTGAAGTGGTATGGCCATTATGAAAAGCAACGTGGTGAGTTCTCAAATACATCTTGTAGTGTCTTTCCAAAACAGTTAAAAAGCACCATATGACAAAGATACATGCGTACCAATGTTCATAGCGCACAACTAGCCATATTTACATCACAGAAATGCCAACATATCCACCAGTAGACCTATGGAAGGGGCATGTGTGGTACATGTGCACAGGGTGTATTCTTCTGCCATAAACACATAGGAACTTGAGTCATTTGCAAGAAAAGGGACCCAACTTTAGACCATCACTAACGCTTAGTGAAGTGAGTCAGACTCAGAAGATTAACTCTCTGATATTTTCTTTAAGATGAGGAACCCAGAGTATGAATAAATAAGACAGCCAACTGGGTGAGATGTTGAGATGTGGGGTGGCGGTGAAGGAGGAAATGGGAGAGTGACAGGGTTAAGGAATGTGAGGTGAATACTTCACGTGTGTGCACAAAGTTCTCAAATTTAAAGTAACCTTGTGAATTACAAATTCATGCTAGTGATGAGAAAAAAGACAAGAAAATTAGAATAGTTGGACGGTTTATTCCAGTGGACAGAACAGCTTAGCAGAATGCTAAAAAGCTTTAAATAATCTGACAGAACTCAACAATGGCTAGTGGGCCCATGAGACACAACAGAATGTAGCATGTAACCAGCACATGGATGTACTTGGACATGAAGACAATAACAGTACTGAATACTGCTGGAAATATAACCTTCAAAGAAATTATCCCAATTTATTTGGATTTAAATGTGTAAAAACTACAGGGAGTACTTGACAACTTTTTAGCGTTATTTATATAAAAATAACACAAGTTCATTTGTAAACCTGAACATAAAGAACAATACAATAAACCTATTTAAAGCAAATGTGAATTATCTTATGGAAAAAAATTTTTTGGAAATGAATTTGGACCATTAGTCCAAAATCTCTAGCAATCTCTTTCACTCCAACAGTTCACATCTATATATAATGCTGAGAGACATAGAACTAGTCCAAAAACTGTGCAGTAACAGAAGGCAATAGTAGCCAGGGAGGATTCAAGAACTGTAATAAATGCTCTTAAGAAACATATAATGACGACCAGACTGACATCAGTGGGAACTAATCCTCAGACTGACGAGCTATTCCTTAATTCTTCAAATGAGAAGACTCATGGTCCTTAATGCCCCAACACTCAAAAAAAGAGAGAGAGAGAGAGAGAAAACACACACATACACAATAAAAGCATTAGGTTTCTTTTAGATCACTGAGAAGACACATGATTTATTCTAACCGTCCTTCCAATGACTTGTTTCCCAAAACAAGAGTTGAAAAAAATATGCATATGCATCAAAGTATAACGATAATTACTAGCCATCCAATCAAGTTTGACTAGATAGACCCCCAAAACTGTGACCCAGGCCCAGGACAGAAATGAACTGTTATGTTAGAAACAGATCTTAAACAAACAGAATCAACTTAAAGCACAATTCAGAGAGGCCAAACTGGGCGTTTTATAAAATTTTGGCCCTTGCTTTTTTAGTAAACTTTCTTGGGCTCCACTTTTGTTTGCTGTCTGATGATTTTGAATAATATGTTAGTTGTTAGTTCTGATATCAGTAACCCTAACTCTCATGATACGCTCTTTCTGTCTTTTTTTCCTTCTACCTGATGCTCTGTGCCCTACTAGAGTCTATGCACTAAGTAGCTCACTTTGAGTACTGCATTTTTTCTCCTCCAGGTCAAGCCCCCAGCATCCGCCCCTTCCAGCTGGGCTCCTCCAACAGTGCGCAGTATCCACAGGGACATGAGGCCTTAGCGGGACATTCCAATAGCCGTTAAAGGACGGCTATCCTGTTACATGGAACAGCACAGATGAACCTCGGAAACAGTGAGGGAAGCCCCAGAAAGGACTACGCAGAGTGACAATGTCCAGGGCCCCGGAAGGGAGAGGTGCATTGCCTGACGATTTTACACAAAACAAGTATTTCATGTTAAAGGGCGATGATGTTTATCGATTGTGTCTTAATAAAGATGAGACACTTCCCTCAGAGGACAGTAGTAGGCAATATTCCCAAATAAACTGAGAAAGGAAGGCTTTTTAAAAATTGAAAAAATAAACCATAGACAACGGAAAAAAATATTGACAGCAATTATTTGAATTTTACTACATTTCTTCTTCCAAGAAAGAAGGCTTAGACCATACTATGTAGTATACATACATACATACTCAAAAAGGCTGTTTGATTTTTCCTTCTGAAATAGATTTCTGATTACAACTTTGAATAATCGATCACAGCTCAATCTTTGTCGAAGTCAGTGAAAGAGTCCCAGGTGAGAACACAGAACCACAAACATAGTGAGTCCCACCAAAGCCTGAGGGACATAGTCTCAGGAAAGCAAGTCCCGAATGGCTACCTGGCAAATGAAAGTCTATCTGCTTGGTGTTCACCCAGCAAAGACCAACTCAGTTCAGGTTGGCTCTTGAATCCCCAGACTTAGAGTTCTTAAAGTAAAAGAAAAATAAGTTACTCTTTCAGGACGACAAAAATGAGAGATTTGTAAAGGAATTATTTTGTGCTTCCTCAATCAATTTAACAAATGACTTTGAGAATTCTGGTGCCTGAAATTGATATCTTTCTTCAAGATTATAAGCATTGGATTGAATTCCATACTCTACACAAAATAACATTAGATCATTTTTATTTTCACCTAGTTAAAAGAGAGCCTTCATTCCCTTCAACATGGCTCAAACATATGCACAAATTCAAGAGATCTTAAATTTTGTTTTATCTCAAAAACAGTTCCTTTACCACAAAATAACCATGTGTTCAAGTTTAACTCCATATGAAATGCATAGTATAGAGATAGATAGATAGATAGATAGATAGACATTTAATCTTTAACAATCCCACAGATATCCATCTCTGCAATCCAGTTCTCATGTGTTACCAGACGTGCGTACATTTAAGTATCATACACTTATATGAAAATGTACACATCTGCAATACAGACAAGCATGTGCATGAAATAAGTATTTATTATTCCTCAATCTAAATCTTTTCTGTATTATAAAAGAGCTTTTAAAATATAATGAGATGTAAATTTATGATAAACCCTATTGCTTTTTTTTCTTTCCGGAGCATTTCTTTGGTCAGAAGACTCATTTTTCCATACCAAAGCATTGGTAGAGATTGCTTAGGAGCACTGGAAGGCAACTGTCCAAGATTTCACAACCAAAGGTGAGTTAAAATGTAGTTCGGGTAACGTCAAATTGTCACAAAAGGAAGAAAAGAAACAGGCCAATTTTCACTGTTACTATACTGTAAATTGCTCTGTATGTGTAGAACTAAGCTTAACCTTTACTGTAATTTTATCAGGACAGGCTCTCTATTTTCAGAACAACTTCAAAAAACATTTGGAACATTCTTTTTAGTAGCATAATGCTTATAACTTTTTTATGCCCATTTAACATTTTTGGAGCATTGAGAATACTTTCACCTCTGTGTTATACTCTGTGTCTTAGACATCTGTGCACATTATACGTTTTTTGAATATGAAATTCTGTATCTATCAAATTTTGTCCCCTGAAAAGTAGAATCCACACAGATCAGGAAATGTAGAAAATCACATATTTTGTGAAGGTCATCCAGGTTCATATCAAAATTTCATAATTTTTTTACTCTTTTGAAATAGATAACACTAGCCTTTTTAAAACTCAGAAAACCAGAACAATTTTTCTTGAATAAAGATGACACTGAAGAAAAGCAATGTATTCTGCTCTAAAAAAAAATGTTGTTAATGCTCAAAAGTGCAAAATATGTATTTGGGTTTTGAAAAACGTTTTATTATTTTCTCAAAATATAAGGCAAGAATACAGAATGGACAGAGGAAACTGCTCCTCGCTGACTGGGTTTGCTTTCGTGGGAATTACCAATAATCCTGAGATGAAAGTGATTCTGTTTACCGCGTTCCTACTCATTTACCTCATTAATCTTCTGGGGAACCTTGGGATGATCATTAATCAGGGTGGATTCCCAACTCCACACGCCCATGTACCTCTTCCTCAGCCACCTGTCCTTCTGTGACCTCTGCTACTCCACAGCTATTGGACCCAAGATGCTGGTGGACATACTCAGCAAGGACAAGTCCATTCCCTTTGGTGGCTGTGCTTTGCAATTCTTCGTCTCCTGCACCTTTGCAGATGCTGAGTGCGTATTGCTGGCGGTGATGGCCTTTGACAGGTACCGGGCCATCAGCAACCCCTGCTGTACACGGCCCACATGTCCGACAGGGTGTGCTCCGTGCTCGTGGCTGGGGTCTACCTGGTGGGAGTGGCTGATGCTTTGATCCACACCACCCTGGCGTTCCGATTGTGCTTCTGTGGGTCTAACAGAACCAATCATTTCTTCTCTGATTTACCACCTCTTTACCTCCTGTCCTGTTCTGACGTTCAAAGCAATCAACTGGTGTTATTCACTATTGATGGTTTTCTTGAGCTGAGCACCATCTCAGGAATTCTTATCTCTTACTTTTACATCATCCTATCTGTCTTAAAGATCCGCTCTGCCGCAGGGCGGCTCAAAGCCTTCTCCACCTGCGCCTCCCACCTCACCGCGGTGGCCATCTTCCAAGGAACTCTGCTCTTCACGTATTTCCGGCCGAGTTCTTCCTACTCCTTGGATCAAGACAAAATGACCTCACTGTTTTACACCCTTGTGATTCCTATGCTGAACGCTCTGATTTACAGCCTAAGGAACAAGGATGTGGAAGGGGCCTTGGAAAAAATTAAGCACAAAAGGTGGTTTTAAGTATGTATGCGATGTATGTGTGTACAGAGTAATTCTTTTGATAAAATTATATGGCGTCATACATAAGTAACAAAGCAGTCTCGAAACTTACTTTCATAAAAGAAACATAGATACTAAAATCTAATTAGAGGAATGTGTTGAAATGTTTCTTAATGTGTCATCTTTCTTTATAGGTATTTTTATTAGTTTGTGCTTGTGACAGGGTCTTGCTATGTGACTCAAGCTGTCCTTGAGTTTGTAATCTGTGAAAATCCTTCCTGATCTTTCTAATTTTGCTAGACTTTTATTTGCTCATTTTTTGTGCTCAATCCGGATTTCAAGTACGTTAAGATCCATCAGACTTTTCCTAAGTGCTCTTGTGAATTCCTGTGCTTTTTTTTTTCATGGTCATTTGGTAGATTTCACACAATTCATTCTATGCTCTAGTGGGAGTAAGAGACATTTAATAAAAGAGCCTCCACTTTACTTTGTTAAGCTTCAAATTCTCTTGAATTCAAAGATACGAGAGAAACAACTGTAGTAGGAATTGCCTAAATCCAGTGTGGAAGACAGACGTCCTCTATGACCACTCTTGTGTGAATCACCAATAACACTTAGATGAAAGTGATAACTTGTATCAGATCTAAACGGACACGATGTAAGAAAGTGAGAGGCTCAGTAGGCATAAGGCGGAGCCTTTGGAGAAGTCTTCACATGGACGACATCCTCTTACAAGAAAGATGTCTCCCACGGTGGGAACGGAACGGCAAGAGCCTCAGCAAAAATCCCTATGTGCTGAACTTGCTAATTATCAACTCTTAATTCCTTCTTCAAGAAAAGTTTCTTTTCTCCTTCTTCTGTCTCTGCCCTGTTCTCCTGTGTCGTCGATGTCACCACTGCGGGAATAACCAGCAAAGCAGTTTGGTTATCTCATGGACGACGCAGGCCTCTTTTCATTGACCCTTTCTGAAGATGGTCTTCATATGTCTCCCCTCCTTATATGTATTTTATCTTCTTGTGTTTGTGCCAAGGTCTTACCATGTGACTCAGGCTGTCCTTGAATTTGGAATCTGTGAAAATCATTCCTGATCTTTCTAATTTTGCTAGAACAGAAAGCTCACATTTAATCTCTGAAGGAGCTCATGGCCCACTCTGTCAATGGCTAATTGGTCTTCCATTTTGATTATTTGTTTGTTTTATTTTTTGAGACAGGATCTTGCTCTGTAGACCCAGCCGGTCCTGAACTCACTATGTGGCCCAGCCTACTCCAGAACACATAAAAATCATTCTGCCTTGGTCTCCAAAATGCTGGGATACCAAGCATGCACTACCACTCCTGCCTTACGTGGTGCTAGGAAATCAAATCCAGGGCCTTGAGATTGCTAGGCAAACACTAACCCCTGAGCTATGCCCTCAGCCTCTGACATTCAAACATTTAACAAAATTGTATCCCTGACCTAAAGGATGAAACAAGCACCGGGCTTTTGGCACAGAGACAGAGACAGAGTGTGGCACTGCAAGCACCTTTTCTCATCATGGTGACAAGTCCACACCTATCTGTTCTTTCTGGATGGAGTTCAGCCACGCACCGAAGTGCCACAACTTTCAGAATTTTTACCCAAGGATTGTCTCTTAGCTTAGCTCTAATAGCTGGTAAGGCTTTGCACTACTGGGTGGACTTAGACCACAAAAAATAAAGTGGTAAACTTGTCATTGTCTGACTCCTGCAGGAATCACTCCCGATCAGAAAACACAGCTCAATGGAAGTATAGGTCCTTCCCACAGATACTCTCTCCAGCTCATCTTAGAAAGATTGGAAGAGAGTTCCTCAAGTTTTGCTTTACTGTGAACAGAGAAGGAACCAAAATAGGCTTTCAAAACCTCAGCCCAACTAGAGACCACCTCCTGCTTTATGAGTTTAGAGTTCCTAAGGGCATGTGGCACATTCTATAATTCAAGGTGCCACCAAATCCAGAGATGACAGTCTGGAGAAAGACAAAGCTCTGAGAGCCGTCTTGTTGGATGTATTCGTGAAAACCTTCTCCTGTGCAGTGCCAGGCTGGCAAGACATAGACAGTGCTCATCCAATACTCAGAAACCAGGAAGTGTGGGGTGATATCTAGGATGGTGCCCGCCGGAAATCCTGGGGGCGGCCACCTCGGGTGTTTACCAAGGAAGATGATTGGACCAAGCCATTTCCACCCTTGTGGACCATGCACGATCCCTATACTATTGCGGCAAGCGCCCAGCGCCTGCCTGCATGATATCTTGCTGATTGGCTTAACACCCACTTACTTGGACACCGCATCCAATCTCCTGCTCTCCCCTCCTTGCCATGTTCTCCCTCTACCCTATGTAAGCTTCTGTACTACCTGAATAAAGTGAATTCCTGCTTCGACAGACTCCCGGCTGGGTCTGGTACTCTTGAGACGAGGGGGCCCAGCCGCACGCCCACCTTTCCTCTCCTCCGGCCCTTGTGTGGTGGTAAGACTCCCACAAGGAAGGAGGGAAGAGAAAAGACAAAAGACAAAAGACTGTGATATCTACATGAATAAATTGCTGGAAACTGATCTGGCTGGAGACACGTCATTGGCTCAGAGGGTTCCAATCGTACACTATCAGAAACATGCAATGAGGTTGAATCAGATTTATTTCTATAATTTATGGATGTTTCAACATTTGCAAATCAATGCATGTGATAAACTGTAAATAGAATAAAAGACAAAGAAATATAACCTCAAAGAATGCAAAAATGTCACTTTACAAAATATACCATCTGACACCAACCATATAAGACATAAAGGTAATGCATCTCAGTACAATACGGTCATCATACCTCAAGCCCAAAACTGGCATCATGTTCACTGGTGAGAAGCTGAAAACTAATCATTTAAGGTCAAAAACACGGCAAAGATGAAAACTCTTGCAATGACATCAAAACAGAAACACTGAACTTACTGGAAGACAAACTAGGTAAAACCCTAGAAGACACAGGGACAGGAGAGGATTTTTCTGGACAGATCACCAACTGCACAAGAAATTTCAGCAGGAATTGACCAATGAGACTACACTAAATTGAAAAGCTTTTGCGCAGCAAAAGAAACAATCACTAAGCTGAAGAGATCACCCACAGAATGGGAAAAGATATTCACCAGTAACACTTCAGACAAAAGATTAATATGTAAAATACACAGTGAACCGAAAAACGTAAAACCCCTTAAAATAAATGATCACAGCAAGAGTAACCACCTGAAATGAAAAAAAAAAAAAACTTCTCAGAAGAAGAAGTGTAAATGGCAACCAAGCACATGAGCATATGAGAAATTGTTCTCCATTGCTGGCCATCAGAGAAATGCAAATAAAAACCATGCTGAGGATTCGCCTCACCCCAGTGAGAATGGCCACATCAGGAACTCAAAACACAATCACAGACAAGGCTGCAGAAAAAGAGGAACCCTACCCCACTGCTGGTGGGGACGCGATCTGGTACAACCACCGTGGGAAGCAGTCTGGAGGCTGCTGAGAATAGAAATTCTATTTGATCCAGCTGCTGCTATGCTGGGCATGTTCCCCCACACACAAAAAAAAAATGAAAAAGACACATGCATATCCATATTTATAGCAGCACAATTTGTAACATCCAGTTCCTGGAAACAACCTACTTGTCTATCCATACAGGAATGGTTCAAGAACACGTAGTACCTGTACACAATGGAATTCTATGAAGCCGTAAAGACAGAGATACGAGGCATTTGTGTGAAAAAGGAGCCACTTCGAGTCAATTATAGTAATGCTCAGTGAGACGGACCAAGCGCAAAAGACTGACTACAGATGGGTGTCACTCTAACGAAATGCACAAAAATAGTAACATAAAAAGACCCCAGCATGAATGGCGGAGTCATGGTCGGGTAGGAAAGGGGGAACTTATGAAAAGGAAGTGCACATAGACACTCATGAATTCCCCAAGCCCCATGGTTCTAATGTGCTACAGAATTTGGAGTTCATGTATTTACAAAAAGTGTCAACTTTTATGTCACGTGCATTTTCTGCCATAATAACATTATTGTTCAAAAACATACTTCGTGTTTTTCTTCCTAGTAGAGATGAATTGGGCTACAAAAGTGAATAATGGGAACTTAATCTTGGTAAAGCTGGTGAATTCACAGTGCACAATACAGGACCAGAAATGGA
The DNA here is from genome assembly GCA_004027205.1 of Ctenodactylus gundi. NCBI lineage: Eukaryota > Metazoa > Chordata > Mammalia > Rodentia > Ctenodactylidae > Ctenodactylus > Ctenodactylus gundi. The sequence goes on from PVKB01001045.1 coordinate 43,915, forward strand.
ATTAGTCGGCCGCAGACCCTGAGGGGGACATGTCCAGAGCCCAAAGTCCCTAATGTGGCCTGGGGAAATGCTGCTAGCTTGGGGCTCAGCTCCACAGACCTGCCCACCACAGACAAGCTACTGTGTCTCGGATGAAAAAAACATAGGACGAAAAGGAAACTACCTTGCGATAAAGAAATTAAGACTGGTAATTTGTTACTGAATCATTTTTTGCATGTATACTTAGTTTACTCTGTTCTCCTAGCTGATGCCTGCAATGGATTTGTGTAATTCCCTTCACAGTAGGCAGGACCTGACTGAACATGGCAGTACCCAAAAATAACCCCATTTTTTGAGACAGGGTCTCGCTCTGCAGCCCAGGCTGGTCCTGAACTCACTAAGGAGCCCAGGCTGGCCTTGGACTCAGGGCAATCCTCCTGCCTCAGCCTCCCCAATGCTGGGATTCCAGGCGTGCACCACCATGCCCCATTTACGTGGTGCTGGGGAATCGAACCTGGGGCCTTGTGCTTGCTACCCAAGCTCTCTGACCACCACATGACTGCTCCCGCCAGGCAAAATAACTTAAAAGTTGTACTTTAGTCCGAGAACATAAGAAAGGCTAAGCACTGCGTTGCTACACTAGCACGTGTATGGATTTAAGAAGCATTTTGCTTCAAAGCAGTTGACTTAGTGTGTTATGAAAAAGAAACAAGACAGCACAGGCATGCTCAACTCTATGAACCACGGATTGCAGGTCCTTAGATTATTAAACAAGGTAATAGACCTGCGAGGATATGAGTAGCAATTGCATGCGAAGCAAAAAGCATCTGTGTCTGTGGGTGACGGGGCTTACCTCAGCTGTCTCCGCTGTGGCCTTCTGATCACCACAGCCCTGAGTCACCTTGCTGTGGCGACAGAGACATGGCCATATCTGAGGGACTACGTGAGACCCGACGGCTTTTCCAAGTGTCTGTCGCCACACAGAGGTTAATGCCAGCGCCTGTCTTGGATTTCCTGTGTGAAAAAGTGCTTGAAAAAGTGAAAGGTCTTGGGATTAAGGATGCAACTCAGTCATTAAAGTACTTGCCTAGCAAGTGCAAAGCCCTGGGTTCAACTTCCCAGCACCACATCTAGCGGATGTGATCTTGCACGCCTATAATTCCAGCATTTGGGAGGCTGAGCCAGGAGGATTGCCATGTGTTCAAGGTCAGTCTGGGCTGCGTATCAACTACAGAGTGAGCCTCTGTCTCAAAAAAAAAATGAGAATTTCAGAAACCCTCTTTACTTTACCTCAATTCTTCAACTTTCCCTGTGTGACAGGATTGCTTATTGGTTATCAGGATTTATGCCTACACTCCATAAAAATAAACCTTCCACATTGTGAATTTTTCTGTGTCCATTCTGGGAACTATCTCCATATCTTCTAAACACCTGCCCTCGTAATTTCTGAGTTGGCACAGCGCAGTCAACCCTCAGAGTTGACTGGGAACTTAGAAGGGCTCTTCTTGGCTTGCGCTAGGGCCCTGTTAAATGATTGGTGGTCGTGCCATTTAATATACCAGTACATTTTTTTCTTGAAACACATTTTGAAAACTTTTTGATCATCGCATCATAATCGTTCTCCAACATGACCATCGATATTTTTTACCACAAACTTACGAACGGACATTAAATCCTAAATGAGTGAGCCTTACAGATGTATTGAATCTGTAGAAAGGAGGAGAAATAAAATAAATTACAAATCTCCTAAATTGGAATGAATGTATGATTTTAGTAATGGTATCTTTCAATGCATAGACATGATAGATATTTATAATATATGTTGCAGAAGACAGTGAGCAGGTTGTGAAAAGAACATTCTGTTGAGAACAGTGTAGAAGGAGAAAAGAGGGAGTTGAAGGGTCTGCTAGTCAGTCATAAGGGGGACCTGGAAATGTGGGTTACCCTGACATAATGCTTCTAAAATATATTTTGCCTGTTTTATCTACATGCAGACACATAGGTTTGTATTGCTTCCCCTGTCAAATCAACTATTCTGTTTTATTTTAATTTGTGAGTATGCGTCTACATGGATTGCTTCAGTGGGTGTTAAGAACATCCATTGTGTGATTTTACGATCATTACAATGAGCAGAGACACAATTAAGGGGAGCCGATCTTTGACTATAAACTTGATAAAGTCGTTCCATGAAATTTTAAAGACTTTGATCAATGGGGGATGTTCATGATAGTCTTAGCTGGTCACATGGGAAGCGGGAAATTATGTTTTCATGTAGGTCCTCACAGCTTGGTATTGTCTTTTGATTAAATTTTACATGAAGCCTTAAGTCCGCTAATATTCCATATCTTTCCTTATTTATACATTTAAAAAGAAATAGAACATGGGACCAGTGGCACTGGTGTAAAATCTCAGCTCTATGGGAGGCTGAGGGAAGAGGATCACAAGTTCTTCTCACCCAGCCTGACAATGCAGTGACTTCACAAGTCCTGTCTCAAATCAAAAATAAAAATTAGGCTTGGCATGGATAGTTAAGGCCTTGTGTTGGACCTACCTACTGTACCACAAAAATAAACAAATAAATAAATAAATACATAAATAAGTGTCATTCGTCTGGGCCCCCAGCCAGAGCCTGTGTCATGATGAGGCCTCCCTGGCAGGTGCGAACCTGGGAAGGCTGACATTGAAGATCTCTACATGCCTGAGCAGCCCTAGGACTCAGACCTCTCCTTTTTCCATGGCAGAAAAGCATCCTTTATCCTAGTGTAAGACATAGCATATTTGCCTCTTCTGAAGAATATCTCCTTTGATAGCCTAACAAATGTGTAAATACTCTATTTTGATGTTAGCAAGACTCCTAGTTTTTAATGCTCACACAAAGGGAGGAGAGGCCAAGAATTTATAGGAGGAGTTTGGACGCAGAAAGTCTGAGTCATGGCCCCACATGCCTTGAGTGGCAGGCAACGTGGCTTGGATCAAACACGGGTGACTCAGGAAACAAGTCAGTCCCAAGGGTGGAGAGTAGGAGCTACTTAAAGAGCAATATTTGCTTTGACGATAGAATATATCTGGGAAAGCAGTTAGCCTCTGTTTCAGGCTAGTTACTTGACCTCAGGAATAAGCTTTCTTGTTCATCTCTCACTTTTTTTAACGGACAGTAGAGGTAAATATTGTACTGTACCTTGGTCCATAGCTAAACATGAACTACTTTGGTCTAATACAAATTTATGTTTATATAGATCTGTATTTTAATACTGATGAAAAGTAAAAATATATATATATTGTTTTAAATTCACAACGCTGATTCAGACTGACTTTGCCTTTTTCTAGCTTTATTTATTAGAGGATCAATGTGGGGATATTATCTGAGAAAGCAAAACAGTATATAAATAATGAGCAAAAGAGTGAATGAATATTATTGAAAAAGACTTATACTCAGTCCTAATGGTGTCAAGGTATGCCTTTGTGTTCATTTCTAGTCTCTGCATGAGTCTCTAGAATCAGTAAAAGTGAAATGAACCAGTGAAAAATATGTTACTAAAGTGCTGTAGGATGGTATAGAGAAAGAAGGTTTTGTATAGTGCTAGGTGGAAAACTTACCTTCATAATATCATTAGTAGTTGGTGGTGTGACTGCTTAGAAACACAGAGAAGTTTTTCCTTTCTAAAAAATGTATGTCAGGACACATACTTGTTTTCTTTTTAACTGATATATAAAAATTATATGTAGGTCATACTTTGCCATTGAATATTTCTACAGGTGTATATGTTGTATAATTCTCAAATCAAATAAACTTACTTCTTCAGATATTTGTCACTCCTTATGGTGACCACCTTCAAAACCTTTCTGCTGTGTTTTTAAGTAACAGGACGATGACACTGTCTGCAGCCACCTGTTGTAGGGCAATGGTCAGACTTGCTGCCGCTAGCAGAGCTTGTGACCAAGAGCTGGCATCCCGCCACCCCTCCCACCTCTCAGCTTTTACCTCACTGAGGTCAGATTACAGCATGGTTAGTCTTTAGAGTTGCACTTTAATGGAGGGAATTAGGCAACTGTAAGTTATTTAAATACTTATGTACTTTAATTGTGTCAAGAAATATCTACATAATGAAAAAAGTTATATTTAAATTTTTCATCTTTGTCCTGGGAGTCTTAGTCTCAGCTCAGGCTTCGTGTACAGCTATTATTTCTCCATCAGGTGGCATAGACAGATAGATATAGATAGATAGATAGATAGATAGATAGATAGATAGATAGATAGATAGAATTGTAGTCAGGTCTGTTGAATGGCCCTTTTTTCTTGCCACAGGGTCTCACTAAGTTCACACTGGTGTTGTACTCACAATCCTCCTGCCCGAACATCCCAGAGCCCAGAGAATACAAGCATTCATGGTCACAGATGGAATTTGAGCCTTTATATTACTGAATCTGACATTATAATCACTGCCTGCACTTTTCATCCATCCTGCCATACATTTACATGTGTGTCTGCTCCCTGAGGTGAGTTAATCTCTTTGGCTTCCAAACACCTGAGCATGCTATCCACCACATAGCAATAACCATGAGGTGTAACGCTACTTCTGCAGGAGAGAATTAAGCTGTAGTTATCGGTACACCCCCTTACCCTCTCATCACATCATAAAGACACACAGACACACAATAAAATCCTGGTAGCCTGCACCTGCGGGCTACATCTGGGTTTTGACAAGAAAACATTCATTCACATATTGAGGATTATTCAAATTAGGCAACTAATGCATCTTATTTACAACTTATCCATTGAGTTATTAAGTCAATTTTGTGAAATCTCCAGAATGAATACAAAAGGCACACATTATTTTAAAGAATTGTATAGTCCATATCTATAGATAAGTAAAGAAGATAATCAATACACCCTACTGTACTCCAGTGTGGAAACAAACACACAAGTTCAAAACCAAAGAGAATAGTGACGTCAGCAAATCCAAACCTTAGTGGGGATTGCTGGTTAATGATAAAATGCCAAGGTATACAGAGAATCTAAGCTGAACAGGAAAATGAAAATATTATAGAAAAGTCACATAAAATTAACACAACCACTCTTTTATATTTTACACAAATATTTACTTAAAATGTAGAATTAATTTTGAATTGATTGCTGAAAAGAGCAGCTTTCAGAAGTAAGGAAAACATCACTATAATTAAACTGATCCGCTGATCCTGAATTCAGATTTCGGACCTTTTGGAATTTGGATGAACAATAAAATTCAAAAAAATGTACCTCATCAACGAGGGACATAATACACTTTAGAAAGAAAGGAATAAATTTTACATGGGCATTTATTAGAAAGGCAAAAGATACAGGGCTATAATTTTGGAAGTTACAATCATTGTTCTTTTGGGAAAGGGGAGGTGGAGATATTACGCCAGATCTCCACCATGAACAATAACAGTCAAGTCCGGGGCAGCCTCGTGACCTGCACTTGTTACTCCCACAGATGACACACGCAGAGCTCAGTGGGGAGCGCAACGTGTCCTCAGTGAGCCACTTCGTCCTGCTGGGGTTCTCCGACCTCCCCAACCTCCAAGGGTTTCTATTTGGGCTCTTTTCCTCCATCTACCTGGTGATCCTAGCAGGAAATGGGCTCATAATCATCATAACCAGGCTGGACCCCGCACTCCACAGACCCATGTATTTTTTCCTGGCAAATTTCTCTGCTTTGGAAATCTGCTATGTGTCAATCACAGTCCCACGGATCCTGTTCAACCTTTGGACTCAGAAGAGAACCATCTCTAGGCTGGGCTGCGCCACCCAATTGTGCTTCTTCCTGATGCTGGGGACCACCGAGTGCTTCCTCCTGGCCGTGATGTCCTACGACCGCTATGTGGCCATCTGTAACCCCCTGCACTACCCCCTGGTCATGAACCCGAAGAAATGTGCTCAGCTGGCAGTTGGCTCCTGGCTTGCTGCCGTCCCGGCCCAGATAGGACAGACGTGCCAGATTTTCTCTCTGCGTTTCTGTGATTCTGACCAAATTAACCACTTCTTCTGCGACATACCCCCGATATTCCAGCTGGCCTGTGGGGACACTTCTGCAAACGAGCTCTCCGTGTATGTGGTAGCGATGGTGGCCATCGCAGTCCCGTTTATCCTGGTCCTGGCCTCTTATACCAGAATCATCTCCACCATCCTGAGGCTGCCCACCGCCCGAGGACGGGCCAAGGCCTTCTCCACCTGCTCCTCCCACCTGCTGGTGGTGCTTCTGTTCTACGGGTCTGCTGTCGTCACCTACTTCAGGCCGAAGTCCAGCCACATGCCGGGGACTGACAAGCTGCTCTCTCTCTTCTACACCATCGTGATCCCCGTCTTCAACCCCCTGATCTACACCCTTCGGAACAGGGATGTGATCGCCGCAGTCAGAAAATTATTGCTTAAAACCTAGTGTCATGAGTTTCCTTGTTCTATCTTCTTGGCATATAGTGATCAGAGAAATCGTTCATAATACCACTGTTCATAATTTCTTCTTGAGATTATAGTCGCTTCCATCTCCTAATGTGGTAATATTATATTTATATATTGGCATGAAATTTCCTCAGCTTGACTTTAATATGCAGATTCATCTAGCTATAATAAGTGACCCCTAAAACTACCAACTCACAAGCTAACCTGCGGTGTGTGTGACATTATCCCTGGAAATGTAGGGCCCGGATTCTAAGTTTTAAGTTTCTGGGCTAAACTAAAAGGATCAATTTTTTCCTAAAAGACTGCTTCGGGGTTTTCTGATATTCATCTTACTTCTAGAGTACATATTAATATAACACTACTTGCCACCGGTAGCTAAATCGGGAATGCTTTTAGAGTGATTAAATGCGTGAGTGCACACTTGACTGAATCCAGGCCAAATCTAGAATTTTTACTGACTCATAAAAGCACTGAAATACTGTGTTTATACAAATCACTAAATGCTGATGATCCATTCTTTTATGTTGATGCACAAAGAAAAGCTTCTATGCATTGAGTCCGTTATCTAGTGACTTCCTGTGAAAGCACAAGATGTCCAAGACCACACTGCACGTGTGCTGATTTCCTTCCTTATTGTGGCCCCAAATAAATTTACTTTAATTATTTTATCTGTATCCTAAGGACACCACAGACAGCTATTTCTCTACGTGTTCTAACATGCAAGATAAATTATCTATCTGGGCGCTTTGGATCTGGAGTATCCCCCAAAACCAATTTCTTCCTCAGTTACTTTTTTTGTCACTGTGACTATATCTAAAAGAAAATACTAGGAATTATTTTGTTTAGAATTACCTGACGTTCTCACAGTTTGGCTGCATCAGTTTACCAGATCTGTTATTATTGCAATTCATTGTACTGTATTTGAAATTTTCAATCATTAAACTGGCTGACTTTTTTTAGGAGAATCAGCATGACTTAATCTATCCTCAAAGCACTAACTCACTCTTAAGAGATTTTTTTTTTTGCTATTGTTTATGGAAGGTCAATTCCTAACTGATTTTTGCTATGATTGTGTGCATGCACACAAGGGAATGTCCATTTCGTCTTTGTGTATGGTTGTACTTATCTCTCCTCACCCACTGGCACCCTCTGTTATCCAGAATGATGTGTCATTTTATTTATTATATTTATGCATTTCATTAATGAAAATCCATATTTGCATATTCTCATTATTTCCTGTTCTAGTGACTTCAATTATTTGGCAAACAGTACATGATAAAGATGCTGCTTTTATTGACAGCGGTGTCAAAGAAGATGATGTTGGCAGAAATGTTAGAATTCTGGTTCTTTTCTGACATTTGTAAAGCGGAACTCACAAGTTCACAAGTTGCATGCAAAATGCTGTCTCAGCAATTTAGGGGACTGAATTTTAATCAGCTCTTTAAAAGAGCGTGTTCATATACTTTTTTCTAAAACATTTGCAATTAGGAAAATGGTGATAATGTTCTCTTTCATATTAGCTCACAAGGTTATTATCTGATGCAAACATCGACCTAAAATGAATACAATCCCTGGGGAATCTCTAATTGTGTTTTATTTCATATTTAGATTCACCAAGATAATCAAACTGTGCGAATTCGAGGAAAAGAATGTTCTGCAACATTTTACCTGGACAGTACACCTACTTGTTTACACATTGAAGTGGTTAAGATTTCACTAAGTTTAGCCTTTGAAATATATGCTATCTTTCTGGTAAGATGTACCTGTAAGATCATGTGTAAAACACATTAAGCATGACCACAGTGGAGTCTGAGGCCCAGGTGTTTTAACCAAGCCAACACCAAAATACCATAGTTTACATTGGCTTGGATTCGATCCAATGAAGACCATGCAATTCAGGCACCCTTTTCCACTGGAGATAGCCGTGGATAGGACAAGACTGTCCAAAAACAGCTACTTCCACCTCCTGGTCTCTGTAACTTCTGAATAGGTTGTACTACATGACAAAGAAACATTGTAGATATACCTAAAGCCTTAGGTCTTGCAATAGTGAGATTATTCAGGAGGGAAAGAAAAGAAAGAAGTATTGCCTCAAAATAGCAAAAGAATCAGGAATATCAAAGCATAAAAAATGCTGGGCACTGTGGCACACGCATGGCACCCCAGCGCTAGAAGGCTGACACAGGCGGTCAGGAGGTTGAGGCCAGATATGGTAATACAGGAGGACCCTGTGAAAGACAGTTAAACCAACAGAAAACAACAAACATGGACGTGGAAGGACAAATACCACATTGCTGCCTGTGCTGGTTGACATTGTGGCTAACTGGACTTGGCCAGAGGTTGTCCAGATGTTTGGGAAAACACTGATGGTTCCTATAAAGAGGTTTTTGGATGAAATTAACATTTTAATTACTAAACCTAGAAGAGCACGCTGGCCTTCTTCAGGAGGGAAGCATTGTCCCGTCTCCTCATGGTCAGCACAGGTCCGAGTCTGAATCAGCTTTGCTCGTGGGTTTTGATGTCACGCGAGCTATGAGCTCCTCCTGGGTCCCAAGCCACTTGAACTCTGAACAGAACTGACCTGTCAGCTGTTTTGATTCTGATTGAAGTCATTGAATTTGTTTTACCTCACAGATGCACCCTGAAGGTTTGGGGCTACGTTAGAACCCACACTCATGTAGACAATTCCTTATAATAATACTGATTTTTAAATATTATTATTATTACATTGTAAAATTGTTGCTTATGTTTATCCATCCACAGAGGCATGTCCAACGTTCAGCAAAAAGAAGATGGCTGCAGGCTGAACACAGCAAGATTCAGGTTAGAATATGTAAAACCCAGTTTTCTACTTTCCAATAGTAGGTACGCCACCCCTGTACCCTACACTGCTCACACTGGATAGTGTAACTTTCAAATCCATTTGACTGTTTCATATGGAATTCAATTTCTTGGTGAATGTTTTTATTATTATTATTCATCTATTTTTTAAAAAAATCAATTCTCTATTAAAGTTATTTCTAAGTTCTTACATGTCCGTTACAATTTATGGATAAATTCCTATCAGATTTTCTCATATTTCTCTTTTTTATTGATCAGAAATATTTGCCTATTTTCAAGTTAATTATTTGTTCATGAATTGTATATGATATAACATTAAAAATTTTGAACGGGGAGCTGGTCGTGTTGCTCAGTGGTAGAGAACTTGCCTAGAAAGCATGAAGCCCTGAGTGCAACCCACACCAACACCATCAGTAAAATAAAACAGATGGATTTCATTCTATGATTATAAACACAGAGGATTGACAATCAACTGCTATTATTCTGTGGAGACAACTAAACACATGAAAGTGTTGATGTTCTACTAATTTTAGAAAACATATTAATTGTTTTAGCAAAACCGTTGTGCGCAATCTTTGTCAGAGTAGTGACGTTCATCATGTGAACCTGTATCTGCTAACCAGCAGGGTTTTGTCAACATTTGAACTCTGACTCTTAAGATGCTTTTTTGCAAACACTTCCTTTTCCTCAGGAACCAGCTGCTGACTCCAAGTACTATTGAAACCTCCATGGGGCCCAACACACAAAACTTCCCATATACACATTTTCAGATTGATAATAGGAAGGGACAATTTGAGCTTTTTGGGATATTTGAAATATATACAGCAATAAAAGTCTAAATATGAGAACATTCTCCAAAGAAAATGTGCAATAAAGCATTCTTTGTGGCACTCCAAATTTTATTTAAAACAACCCGTTACTTGGAAAGTGGAAAATGTTCATTAATATTAGCATTAATAATATTTGTATCACTAGTGGTTTTCCAAAAACTTACAATGATACTAAGTGTGGCAATAGCCCTTTAGATGTCCTTTGGACGTGAGCCAGCTTAAAGTCCTGGATTCTTAGCAATGACAGAAAAATACATCTGAGAGTCCTTGGCGTTCTTGGTAAGTCCACTTTACCAATTCATCTAAGCAGTTGGAAAACATCTCCAGCAGCAGTGAGTAGTTTCGGTGGATGTTAGACTGGTTTGAAGGATGCAAGAATGCAGATTTTCTAGATCCCAGAGCAGAGGACAATGATGTGCGTTCTCACCGGTGAAAAAGTCCACTTTCGCTCACTGTTGCACTGAAGAGTGACTCCCTCTTGTGTCAGTGTGCCCCTGTCACCCTCGCAGCTGTCCAGCAGGCTGTTCTCCTCCTCTCTGCCTCTCCTGCATTTTGTGACTATGTGTTTACACCTGCTTGCTTGGTAAAGACATCTAGTCTACCATTGTGGGTGAGTCACAAAAGTCGCCACCTTTAAAGTGACCTGCGCTGATCATTCAGTATGAGCCACTAATGTCCCTACTCAAAATTTTAGATTTTGATAGTTGGGGACTGGAAATGACAGTGTTAGCTGGTCAAAGACATTTCAGCTGTATATTACAGTTTCTTACAGCACTCAACAGCTTGGTTTGGCCTTATGACTAAATTTTACACAAAAAAGTTCTATCTGAAAATTCTGGATACTTTTTCAAATTATATATCTAAAAAGAAGTAGGTGAGCTCTTCCCATTATTCTGTCTTCCATCCATAGTGTGCGACATGACAAGTTCTTCCTGATAACTGTGATCCTGGACAAGACACTCAGATTTGAGATAAATTTAAGTGGAATTTAAGTGGAATTTAAGTGGGTGGAATTTTGGCAGCTCTATTTTTCAATGATAGGAACACAAACTTCTTCCTGGGTCAAACTCTGCCTATTGTCATCTTTTTAAGACTAACCCAGGTAATATCATTAAAAAATATAGATAATATATTTTAATGTCAGCAGGGCTCATCATTTTTAATAATCACTCAAAAGGAACAAGGGATGAAACGTCTGGAACAGTTGCGTGGGCAGAGAAATTTTTGGTTGCTGCACCAAATTTCCTGAGTGGCATGTAGAAAAGTTTGGTTCAATTAGCAGGTTGCTTGGGAGAAGAGTTGCTCCCCAGGGTGGAGAATGCTTAGGACTCAACACTATTTACTCTGAAGACAGAATATATTTCTGTAGAATGTGAACCTTGTTGTAAATAAATTCCAAGACCTTAAAAAATTCCCCAACCTCTCTCGCTATGTTTGCAGCCATTAAAGATAAGCATTATATTTAACCTTGATCCAATGAATGAGCATGATGTAATTAGGTTTAAATGTAAATTTATTTTATATGAGATACATTTTTAGAATTTGACAAAACTGTTTTTAACATTGGCAAGTAACACCTAATAATAGAAAATTTAGCAAAGGGTTTGTTACTGTTTTAAGTTTCCAAACACTGATTCAGGCTGACTTTGTTTTTTCCTAGCCTTAATTATTAGAAGACCAATGGAGATTTTTTAAAAAAAGAAAGTATGCTTTTGCCTAATGAGTTCATGCATTAAATCTTATCATTTTCATCACTAGTAGTATTTCAGATCTTAATATTTATTAAATGGCTACTGTGTGTCGTGGAAGTATTGTTGGGTCCTTTTAGAGAAAATGATTATGTTTCTGAGAAATCAGAAACTCAGAGAATGGATTTCTATCATTCTTTTTGCAAGGTGTATACTTCTCTTTTTGCTTTTTCTCTTTAAGTGATGTAAAATCCGTGTTTATGTTCTGTCATGTGATGTTTCTACATGTGCATATAATGTGTAGTTTTCAGTTCCGGCAACACACCTTTATAAGCCTATCTTTGGATTTTTTTAATGTAACAAGATGATATATCTTTGCGTATTGTTAATAACGTGGGCAGTGGTCCCCGGGGCTTTGCACCACTAGTTAGTCCTTAGAACCTCTGAGCCAGCTCCTTGCAATGCACCCCCCTCCATTCTAATCTTGCTTAGGTGAGATCAGGTTGTAGCCTTTCCACAAAACCTAAAGTCACGCTTTAGTGGAGGGGATAATGATATTATGGAAGTTACATGAACACTTGAAGTACTTCCGAATTTGTCTGGAATTTAATATAAGGAATGAAATTTGCGCCTAGCTTTCCTTTCTCAGTCCAGAAAACACTAAGGCCCCATGTTGAGTGCTAGTCTATCTTCATTTGCTTTGTTTTGTCCTTTCTTTGTTGGGTGTAAGCTGGTTCTGCAGTGCTGTGGCTTTGTTACAACTATGTTGTATTTTTTATTTGACACAGAGGCTCAATTACCCCTTGGCTGGTATTGTACCATCAGCCATCCTGCCTCAGCCTCCCAGGTACCGGGATTCCAGGTGTACACCACCCCGCCTGGCCCTGGGTCCCTGTATTTTTGAGTCTCACCCTTGGATCACTGTCCGGATTTCCCACCAGTGTTGGCCTGTAGTTGTACTCACGTTTCCTCTGTGAGCGGAGTTCAACTATCTGGCTTTCACATTACTTAACCCATTGCTGTTCTATCCGACACGTAGCAAAACCATGTGATGAAGTGGTAACTGTGCAAGAGGGTGAAGCAAAGGAATTCCTCCGCACTGCACGCACACACACACCTGCCCAGCCTGCTAGTGTAGGCTGGGTCTATGCTTTGGGTAGGAATCCCTTACACCTTGGGGACCTCTCAAATTAAACAACCAATTTGACATTTATAATGTATCCTTTTAAGGATACGTTATATAAAAGTTGGGTCTAAAGTACATAGATCCCAAAAGGACGCGTGGAGTCTACGTGTAAGGATAAGGAAGGAATCACTGTACAATACACTCTGCTGTGTAAATAAGTGCGCCCAGCAGGGAAGAAACCTAACCGGAACGACGGAATTGGCGATTAATGAGGCCGTGAGTGATTTTTGAAAATCTCAGCAACGAGCCGTGATTAAGGCTCCTTCGTAGCGTAAACACAGAGAGCAAGGAGGCACATTCCATTTGGATCTGTTCCTGAAGCACTCACGTCAGGTGTGCTTGCTAACTTTTCAGTCTTTCCCAGAAAGAAGATCATGGGCGTCTCTCCTAAACATTATAAAATCTGATTCCATATTTGTACAGAAAAAGGTAAATGAGGTTTACAAGGCATCCAACAGTCAGCAGTATTTGATAGTTAGCCTATTATTATCAGAAAATGACAAACCCATAAAAATATTCCAGAAATAGAGGTAGAAAAGTGCTTCAAAAATTGGAAAAAGTCATGCGAAAAATAATTCTAAAAACTTGTGTTAGATTTTACCCAAATTTTCCTTAAGAGTGCAATTAAATTTCAATTGATTGTTTTATAGAATAGATTTCCAAACTTAGAAAAAATATCAATGATGACTGAAAGCTACACTTAGAGTTAATTCAATTTTAAGTTTTTTAAACCCAAATAAATAGAAAAATTCAAAGTAAAACACCACCTTGGCAAAGAAATACCATATCTTTCAGAAGGAATACAAAGATTGCTTTGCACACAGATTATTAGCAGTATTGATAACGTACACAGTTGTCATTTCGTTGCTCCAAGAAGCTGTATTCATTGTTCCGCTGGCAATAGGGACATGCAGAATCTGTGACATCTTCACATCATAACTCAGGGACAGGGAGGTGACCTGCACTTGTTGTTGCTCCCACAGATGACACACGCAGAGCTCAGTGGGGAGCGCAACGTGTCCTCAGTGAGCCACTTCATCCTGCTGGGGTTCTCCGACCTCCCCAACCTCCAAGGGTGTCTATTTGGGGTGTTCTCCACCATCTACCTGGTGATCCTAGTAGGAAACGGGCTCATAATCATCATAACCAGGCTAGATCCCACACTCCACAAGCCCATGTATTTTTTCCTGGCAAATTTCTCTGCTTTGGAAATCTGTTATGTCTCAGTCACACTCCCACGAATTCTGTTCAACCTTTGGACCCAGAAGAGAACCATCTCTAGGCTGGGCTGCGCCACCCAATTGTGCTTCTTCTTGATACTGGGAAGCACCGAGTGCTTCCTCCTGGCCGTGATGTCCTACGACCGCTACGTGGCCATCTGTAACCCCCTGCACTACCCCCTGGTCATGAACCCGAAGAAATGTGCTCAGCTGGCAGTTGGCTCCTGGCTTGCTGCTGTCCCGGCCCAGATAGGACAAACGTGCCAGATTTTCTCTCTGCGTTTCTGTGATTCTAACCAAATTAAGCACTTCTTCTGCGACATACCCCCGATATTCCAGCTGGCCTGTGGGGACACTTCCGCAAACGAGCTCTCCGTGTATGTGGTAGCGATGGTGGCCATCGCAGTCCCGTTTATCCTGGTCCTGGCCTCTTATACCAAAATCATCTCCACCATCCTGAGGCTGCCCACCGCCCGAGGACGGGCCAAGGCCTTCTCCACCTGCTCCTCCCACCTGCTTGTTGTAACTCTGTTTTTCGGTTCTGGTATCATCACCTACTTCAGGCCGAAGTCCAGCCACTCCCCGTCGACTGACAAGCTGCTCTCTCTCTTCTACACCATCGTGACCCCCGTCTTCAACCCCCTGATCTACACCCTTCGGAACAGGGATGTGATCGCCGCAGTCAGAAAATTATTGCTTAAAACCTAGTGTCATGAGTTTCCTTGTGCTATCTTCTTGGCATATAGTGATCAGAGAAATCGTTCATAATTCCACGGTTCACAATTTCTCCTTGAGAACTTAATCTCTTCCAACTTCTAATGCAATTTTGTTACATGCTGGCTTCATAACCTGGCATGAGGTTTGACCTCTAATATGCAAGTTCAACTGTTCTCAATAAACCACACCTACAGCCAGTGAAATTTTAAAGTGTGACTCATTATCCCTGTAAATGTATGATCAGAATTCTTCATTTTGAATTTCTGGGTCAAATTAAATAGATAATTATTTTCCTAAAAGCCTATTTCAGCATTTTCTGACATCCACCTTTTTGCTACTGTACATATGAATGTAGTAATATTTGCCACCAGTAGTGGAACCAGGAATGCTCTTGGGTAACTAAATGTGCGAGCACATACTGACTCATTGCAAAAGCTAATATTTTTACTAACTTGTAAAGAATTGAAATACTGTATTTATGTAAATTATTAAATGTTGATGGGTGATTCCTTCCTGTTGACACAAAAAGTTTCAACGTGATTAGTCCAGCATCTAATAACTTCCTCTACAAGCACAATGTATACCACAACATATATGTTGCACCTGTGTTTGCTTCCGTCCCTGTTGTGGTCCCAAATTAAGTTACTTTTATTGATTTTATCTTCATCTTAAAGACACCACAAATAGCTAGATCTTTACCTATTGGTTGGTACTTGAAATATAAAATATCTTTGAGTACACATTCAAAAGAAAATACTAGAAATTATTTTGTTTAGGATTGCCTGAAGTTCTTACAGCTTTGCTACATTAGTTTGCCAAATCTATTGTTATTATAACAGATTCTACAGTATTTAAATTTTTCAGTCATTTAACCAGCTGACATTTCTGAGAATAAGTAGCATGCTTTAACTGAGACACAAATGTCCATCTTCCCAAAACCAGATTCTCAAGGCAGTACGTCACTTTTAAATGATTTCTTGAGGTTGTTTGTCAAATGACAATTATTCCAAACTATGACTTTTGCTATGATTTTGCACACATGCACAGAGAATGCCAGCTCTGCCTCTGCATGCGGTTCTGCCTTTCCTTCATCAACCCATTGGCATCCTCTACTATTTAACATGATGCTTTGTTTTCATTTACTATATTTACACATTTTCTTCATGAAAATCCATGTTTGTGCATGTTTTATTATCTACCGTTTGATTTGCTTCAAGCATTTGATATTCAGTACATGATAAAGACCCTGCTCTTATTAACTATGTTACGGAAGATGATGACACAGGTGGAAACGCTTAGAATCCTGGTTCTTCTTCTGATATTAATAAAGTGGAACTCTCAAAGTCATGTGTAAAATGCTGTCTCGGGGATTCAGATGACTGAATTCTAATCTGCTCTTCCAACAAAAGTGCCTGCACACCTCTTCCTGTAACTCTTACAGTGAGTAAAATGGTGGCAACGCTCCCTCTCCTATCAACTCCCGGGGTTACCGATACGGCACAAAGTCTCACCTGGAATTAGTACAATTCATGATAGAGGCTCTAGCTCTTTCCATTTCATATTTTAATCCATTGAGATCAGCAACTAGTGCTATTCTGAGGAAAGGGATGACCTACTTTGTCCTGAACAACCAGACCTACTTGTTTACACTTGAAATTATTTAACTTTCAAGAAACAAGTTCAACTTTTGAAATATGTGCCATTTTCCTGGTAAGATATCTCTTTAAGTTCATGTGTAAGACACATTAAACGTGAGCACCGGAGCTACAGCTCTTCATGTCTTAATCAGCTGATATCAAAACACCAAGGGATATAATGTCGCCCCGCACTGTGAGCGCTTTGCGTCAGGTTGGACCTGATCCGATGAAGACCATATAGATCAGCCACCCTTTTTCAATCGGAATATTGGAATATTTCTATTCTAATGGGATAGTGTGGTGGATAGGACAGGGCCACTCAGAAATGCACACACGTCCTGGTCCCTGGAACCTCTGGATATCTACGCAACAAAGAGACATTGCAGATGTGAGCAAGGTCTCAAGTCCTGCAACAGCGGCATTATTCAGGTGAGCCAGAGGGGAGAAAGGAGGATGTATTGAGCAAAAGAATAAAAAAGAAAAAAACAGAAGCATGGGAAAGGCTGAGTGTCACCCGGGCACACAGGAGGCTGGTGGAGAAGGTCAAGAGGCGGAGGCCAGTGAAAACCAGTATAAAACAGCAAACAGTCATGGAAGGTCACACAGCACATTTCCGGCTGTGCTGGTTAATTTTATGGCTAACTTCACTCAGGTGGCCACACAGTCACGACAGGAAGATACATGTAATATCCCTTGGATCTCTTGGGAAAACTGTTTATCTAAGCAATTGGAAAACATCTCTATCATCAGTAAGTAGTTTCTGTACTTATTAGGCTGGCTTTGATGATGCAGAAATTCAGCTTTTCTGCATCTCAGAGCAAAGAACGCTGATGTATGTCTTACGGGGAAGAAAGTCCATTTTCAGTCACCACTGTACTGACAAGATAATCCCTCGTGTGTCCATCTCTCTGCTTTCTAGATGACTTGCAAATGTTTAGTTCACCCATTCTCCTCCACTGTATTTTTTTTTGACTACGTGCTTACACATGCTGACATTTGTGCTGATTCAAGACACGTGGTTTATGTTGTGAGATTGCTGTGATAAGTGGAGCCACCACTAAAGTAACCGGAGCCGGTCATCGCGTATGAGGCACTGAAGTCAATGCTTGAAACTGTAGATTTTGATAATCGGGACTGGAAATGATACCAAAACTGAACTAAGATAAGTCTTTCTTCCCTGAAGTTGTAGATGGCAAATATTTTACTCCAGCAATAAACAAGTAATTAAGACAGAGTCGACAAGATAGTTTAATGGGGTATATAGTAATCAAAGTTCATTTTGCTTTCGCAAAAGCAAGCGAATTAGAAGACAGAAGAGACGAGGAGAGGGTCCAGTTGTGCCTACAGTGCACATCAGCTTGGTGCTGTTCTCTCCACCGATACTGAAGAGAGCTCTCCTGCTAGTGGGAAAGGACAGTAAAAATATAGAAAGGTATTGAAAATTGTTTAGAAATCAGTTTTCCCAGTATTAAAAGTATTGATTTCACTGACATAGCTTCAAAAATGTTCTGCCTTCTTTGAAAGCAAAGAAGAAAACAAAAACCAACAAGGGAACAGAAAGGAAAATCCGCCCTCCTCCAGGCACGCATGCGCGCGCACACACACACACACACACACAGACACACACACACGTGTGCACACACAGGGAAGAAGGAGACGTGCTCCTACAGTACGCTCAAACGAAAGAACAAATTCATTACTCATTGTAGAAAGCGGCATCTGTCGATCACTGCTCAGTGGTCTCACATTGAAAGTTTTAGTGACAAATAACCTGCACTGTGACTCAGAACACACATGTACCGGGGTAATTACTTCCCGTTGTGTTCTGCTCATTCCTCTGTTCCTCTCACCCACCATGCAGCCTCAGTGAGACCTCTGCCGGGCACACGAGGTCTTCGAGAAGACTCAGGTTGAAGGTGAGCACAGCCCCCTGGACATCCCTGGGACTCAGGCACTCTATTTTCAATGACAGAAACATACACTTCTGTCTAGGTCAAGACCCGTCTTATTGACATTTTTTGTCAGACTATCTTAGGTGGTAACATAAAAATTTGAACATAAAATGATGTTTTGTTGGCAAGGCTCCTGCATTATAGCGATCACACAAAAAGATCAGAAAAAAATTAATGGGCGCATTATGGACAGAGATGCGTCTGGTTATCTTACCAAAAAGTTTGGTTCAATTAGAATGTTACTTGGGAAATGAGTCAATCCCTAGGGGAGAGAAGACTTAGTACTTAAAAAGAAATTATTCCTTCTGGTGGTAGAATATATTTGAGCAGGTAGTTCACCTTTGTATCAAGCAAGGTAAATTCTCTAGCCTTTAAAAAAAAACATTTTTGTTCCTCTCTCACTATGTTTAGTCATTAAAGGTAAGTGTTATATTTAGCCTTGATCCAACAGGTAAAAATGATCTAATTTTGTTTAAATGCAAATAAATTTTGTGTACAAGAACATTATTAGCATTTGATAGATAAGAGTTTTAGCACTGAAAGCAGAAAATTTGGCAGAGTAAATTTTTTTGTTTTAACTTGCAAAGCACTGCTTCAGATCAACAAATTGGCTTTTTATCAGTTTTGTAGATCAAATGAAATCAAAAATAAAGAATGAAGTCAAAAGCACACAGGTTAAATCATGTTAACATGCTAGCACCATTTGAACTCTTAGTGTACATTGGGTGACTACTAGGTGTAATGTGTACCTTTAAACGTTTAATCAGAGATAAACCTAGGAGGGTTAAAACCTGAAGTTTCATGTAACTAACGAGCAAGGTAGAGATTGCATAATATTGAAATGGGCTGATACTCGGCCCCACTGGTAGTGAAGGGGGCCTGACGGTTTTGCTCACTGAATCTCAGGGAGTCTGTAGATTGAGTTAAATTGAAATGAGCACGTGAATAAAATATGATTAAACGAGTAGAGGAAAGCAGACGAGTAAGTGGTAAGTGGGGCTTAAATTGAAATCTCACCTCAGTAATGTTATCATTAGTCCCTAATTTCTTATCATCTAAGACATGAGAAACTCAGAAAACCTTTTCATCTTTTTGATTTGTAAGGGCATTTTTTTCAGTTGGTTGCATACCTTTATGTCCTTCATGAAATTTCCATATGTGTGTAGATTGGGTAGTTGTCAGAGCAGGGTAAATACTTTCAAAAACCATTCTTCTGGAATTTAGTAAGAGGACAATATCATTGCCACACAGCACATCTAGTTCAGTAATACCACTAACTCTACAGTGAGATTAGATCACAGCATTTCACCACATAAAAAATCATATTTAATGGAGGGGAAGATGGCATTGTGAAAGTTGTTTAAATAGTTGAAGTGATTGAATATTTTGCCTTGAATTTAGTACATAATGAATGAAATTTATGTCTAGTTTCTTTTTTGTCCCAGACCAGAAATAATTAGATTTCCAAGTTTAAAGACAAAGTCACTATTTCTCCCCTTTATTTGTCTTCATTACTTGAATTAAGGACTTGGGGCACAGCTCAGCTGTTAAAGTACTTGCCTAGCAAGCACAAGGCCTCGGGTTGGAATCCCCAGCACCACATTAGCTGAGCATAGTCGTGCACACTTGTAATCTCAGGACCCAGCAGGGAGACAGAGGCGGGAGAAATGCTGTTAGTGAGAGACCACTAGAACTACACAGTGAGTTCAAGACCAGACTGAACTACAGAGCAAGAGATTTCCATGAAACAATTTATTGTTTTTCATTTTAACAGAAGGTGGTTAAAAGCCCAGACTGGTTTCATATTCACAATCCTCTTGCCTCAGCCTCCCAGGGTGTTAGAATTCTAATAGGTGTGTACCAGCTCACCTGGCCTTTGTGATCACATAATTTTGAGGCTCACATTTTGATCTTTGTCTAGATTTTCTACAAGTTTTGGCATAGGCTTATATGTGTGTCTCCTTGGGAAGGGAGTTGAACATTTTAGCTTTCAAATAACTAACTGACCACGTTATCTCACAGGAAAAAACATGAGATGACATGCTGCTTTTGTAAGAGTGGAGACACAACCATTCGTGCATCTGCTCAGTCCCACTTCACATCATGAGCTCACACACACACACACACACACACACACACACACGCACACACGCACACACACACACACACACTGTTGAACCTGCAGCTGTGGGCTAGCTCAGTCTTTTCTACTTTGCAGACTACTAGAACTCTGCACCACTTTAGCTTGTGTGTGCCTTATCTATGAAGGTAGTGTTTTAAATTGTGTGAAATCCTGTAAGTTGAGTATAAAATGTATCAAAAGAAAGTGTCATCTAAGTCTAGAGACAAGGAGAGAATATTGGAAGGAGGATCCAACTCCAGGGGGCTCAGAGCAGTAAACAAATGCATTCAAGGGGGGAAAGCATGCAGAACATTCAAGGTTGGCAAATATGCCCACTAGTCAAGACGTGAGTGACTTAGGACAACCACAGAGATGAACCACAATTGATAATCTTGATAAATCCATACTGCCAATGTGCCCATGCTAATGCAATTTGCTCCCTGAAGCACAGAAATTATATCTGTCCTAAGGAATCTTGGAAGACAGATCATGGAATTTTGTCCTACGTACTCTAGAATCACAAAATTTATCATGGCCAGTTTAAAAGATTTTACTGTAAAGGCAATGCCAACCTAAAAATTGCATAATAATACAAAATATCCTAAGTTAATTTAGTATTTGTTAAGAATGAAACCAACAGGATATACAGAGAATCAAAGAGGACCAAGCCTATGCAAATACTATAGAGGTTATGACACAAAAACAACTCCAAGATCTCTTTTAGACTGCATTGAGATATTTACTTAAACCCGGAAGTTAATTTATTTGATTATTGTAAAGAGAACATCTGAAAAGTGTGAGAAAAAATATGGCAATTTGATTTGCTGCACTGACACTGAATTCATATTTTGAGTTATTAAATTCCTAATAAAAACTGAGTACTAACATGTAATACACAACAAACATGAATACACATCCAACACTAAAATTCAGAGTAAAATTATTACTTGTATTAACTTATTATAAATTAAAAAATAATAAAATGCTCAATTTAATAATATACTCATCCAACAAGAAAACACATTGGAGAAAAAAAAGCTAAATTTTATATTGGAATTTAGAAGTTGTGAGAAATAGACACTACCCTAAATTTTGAGACGCAGGCTGTGTCGTCATTGATTTTAGAGGGAATGGGGAGACGTGGCATGCACGGCCTGCTGTTACTCGTCAGAGACCTGGGAATGATAGTGACGGTCTTTCTCCCACAGATGGCACGCGCAGAGCTCACCAGGGAAGGCAACGCCTCCTCAGTGAGGCTCTTCGTCCTGCTGGGGTTCTCCGACCTCCCCAACCTCCAAGGGTTTCTATTTGGGGTGTTCTCCACCATCTACCTGGTGATCCTAACAGGAAATGGGCTCATAATCGTCATAACCAGGCTGGACCCCGCACTCCACAGGCCCATGTACTTCTTCCTGGCAAATTTCTCTGCTTTGGAAATCTGTTATGTCTCAGTCACACTCCCGCGGATCCTGTTCAACCTTTGGACCCAGAAGAGAACCATCTCTAGGCTGGGCTGTGCCACCCAATTGTGCTTCTTTCTGGTGCTGGGGACCACCGAGTGCTTCCTCCTGGCCGTGATGTCCTACGACCGCTACGTGGCCATCTGTAACCCCCTGCACTACCCCCTGGTCATGAACCCGAAGAAATGTGCTCAGCTGGCAGCTGGCTGCTGGCTTGCTGGGGTCCCCGTCCAGATAGGACAGACGTGTCAGATTTTCTCTCTGCATTTCTGTGATTCTGACCAAATTAAGCACTTCTTCTGCGACATACCCCCGATATTCCAGCTGGCCTGTGGGGACACTTCCGCAAACGAGCTCTCCGTGTATGTGGTAGCGATGGTGGCCATCGCAGTCCCGTTTATCCTGGTCCTGGCCTCTTATACCAAAATCATCTCCACCATCCTGAGGCTGCCCACCGCCCGAGGACGGGCCAAGGCCTTCTCCACCTGCTCCTCCCACCTGCTGGTGGTGCTTCTGTTCTACGGGTCTGCTGTCGTCACCTACTTCAGGCCGAAGTCCAGCCACACGCCGGGGACTGACAAGCTGCTCTCTCTCTTCTACACCATCGTGACCCCCGTCTTCAACCCCCTGATCTACACCCTTCGGAACAGGGATGTGATCGCTGCGCTCAGAAAATTAATTGCTACTATGTAGTGTCCTGAGCTTCTTGGTTTCACATTCTTGTGGTATAATGATCGAAAAAATAGTTCCACTCTCTGTAACTCCCCTTAGGAACTTAATCAGTAAACAGTTTGCAAGTATTTTTGTTACAGGTATGTATTGGCTTGAAATTTCTTCTGCTTGGATACGTAACAGGCAGATTCATCTACCTTCAGTATGCATTGTCAAACACTGTGGGGAAACAAATTAAAATGCAATGTGTATCACATTATCCCTTTAAATATTTTACCAGAATTCAACATTTTAAATTTGGTGGGTTGAACTGACTGGAGAAGCTCTTTCCTTAACATCCACATCTGTGTTTTCTCCCATTTTTCTTTCATTTCTCCCTGAGTAGAATAGTATTTACCACTAGAAGTTAAAACAGACTTTCTCAGTGAGTGATTAAAATGAGCAAGTCCGTACACACCCGGGTCCTGGCAAGTCTGGAGATTGTAGTGAGCTAGGAAGCGCTGAGGCATATTTGTTAACCAACTCCACACTCGTGTGTCACTCTTTCCCAGGACAGAGAAGGAAAAGCTCGCACGTGCATAGTTCTGTCCGTAATGACTTCCTGGGGTGGCACGTGGCATACCACATGGGTCTACTGCACTCATCTGGGTTGATTTTGTGCCCATTTTCTGTTTTTTTATAGCAGCCCCCAAATTAATTTTCTCTTAATGATTTTATCCCCTTGTTAATGATTGTACGAATAGACATCACTATACCTGTTTATACATGCAAAGCAAAATATCTCGGAGTAGGAATTTGAAGTGAAATGTTTGACGTTTTGGTAGGATTACCTGGGTATCTCATGACTGCGCTGCAACACTTTACCAATTTTCTTACAACACCTTCGGCAGGATTTAACGTTTCACTCAGTAAGTTGACATTGCAGGGAAAAGTCAGGACTCCCATGCTGGTTTGGAATGTCTGCCATTCCAAATCAGATTCTCAGAACAGTAACTCGGTTTCAAAAGATCTTTGTTAATTTTCACCTGATAACACTCCATACTACAGCTTTCTCTGTAATCATACATGTACATACAAGGTCATGTCAGCTTTTCCTCTGTGCATAGCGGATTCCTCCTTCACCAATCCACCTCATCCTCACTATCTAATGCAAGGTATCACTTTACTCAGGTATATATTTCATTCATTAAGATCTGTATACACATAATCAGTCTTATTACTAGTGTTTTGTGAGCTTCAAGAATTTATCATGTGGCAAGTGGCAGGGACCACACGGATGATGACTGTCACAAGGAAGGTGACGATGTTAGTGGGCACACCGGGATTGGCGGTTATTTTTCCGACATTGGTACAGTAAAGCTCACCAAGTTACGTCAAAAACACTCTCTTGGGAATTTAGATAACACCTGAATTTTAACTGGTTTGTACGAAGTGTCCTCACGTGTTTCCTCTGACATGTGTAGTTAGTTGGTGGCCATGTTCTCTTTGTTACTGACTTCAAGGATTGGTACAAGGCACGAATACGGACCTATTCATAGAAGAGTAGAATTCCTGGAGGAATTCTTAGCTATGTTACATTTCATATGTCATTTCATTAACATAATCCTTTAGCATTATTACGTGGAAAACCATATTATATGATATCAATCACCTGGGCAAGTAAATTTTCTGGTTTGTTATTGAAATTAATTTCCATTCACTAATTATGAGAGTTTGACATTTGAAATGCAGGCTATTCTCCTAGTAAGATATTCCTTGAAATTAACATATAAAACACATCCCTTCACATGAATACATTAGTGTTCTGACGCCTACGTGTCTGAACCAGGCGATCCGATGGGATGTGATGCAAGGTTCATCAGAGAACAAGGAAAGAGAAAATATCTCTCTCTCCTTTGTTCTTTCTTTCTACTGTCCCGTTCTCTTTCAACATGTCTATAAATGGATATTGTTAGATTATCGCCTGATTTTACTCCAAGCAAAAAATAAAAAACTAGACCTTATTAAAAATATGCCCTTAGCAATAAGAATATGGCATGTGGAAAAGTAATATATATCAGGACTTCAGAGTTACAGTCCTGAGTTCCGACTCTGTTTTCATACCATCTTGGATTAAACTTTCTTTGTCTCAGTTTTCTAGTCTACAAAAGAACAATGGTATTGACAGTTTCATTATTTTGGGGTAAATTAAGAAAGTTACATGTAAAGTGTTGGGAATTCTGTATTGCGTGTAATGAACACTATTAGTGAAATATGAATGAATTGTCCCCATCATTATCTAAGGAAAAGAAAGAGTTTGGGGATAATTAAAACTAATTCTTAAAAATAACTTTAGTAGCTTCTTACTATTTCTCAAAAAAGACAAAATGGATTCACAGATTGATTTGTAGGTAGGTAGGTAGCTGATGGGAATTGAGATCAATTGGAAACAGAAATAAAAGCATTAAGTGAAATATTAAAAGTATTATCAGTAAAAGCATATCATAAGTGCAATATCAACACACCTTGTTTAAAAACAGTAGTGAAAGCCAACATCTCTGAAATAACAAGTATTAGCAAAAAGAGAAAGAAAGTGGAAGGTTCACTATTTCAAAAAATGGTAAAAGTTAAAGTGACATTGAAAATAGTTTGGTAACTTCTCATAAAATTATGGAGTGATTTCCAATAAAACTCATTGATTTCTTTCTAGATACTTGTCCCAATACACGAGGTCAACTATTTTAGGGGGAATTCCTAATCGTGGTATATACAATAATCCAGGAAAAAGACTGTATGAAGAAAACACAGAGGGGTTTGTTGAGGTGGGGGGGGGGTGGGTCATTTACCTCAAAAGTGGCTTTTCAGAACTGGAGGAATGGCTCAGCAGTTAAAGCACTTGCCTAGCAAGCTCTAAGTCAAGAGCTAAGTATCTGAGTTTGATTCCCCAGCACCACATAATTCCCTCTCAATATCTCATGGTTATTCATGGTGTCCATCCCATCCTCGTGTGTGCAATTACACTGTAAGTCTTAGACCTCACATTCCCAAGCAACAAGGTGAAATCATTAATTCGAGAATGCTTTGTATTGAATCAACCTCATATAGCCTCACCTAGGTTCTGGGGAGCCCTTAACAAGAGAATAATGAATATCAGAGGGATCTCTTGGAGATAATCTGTAATCCCAGCACCCTGGGTGGCTTAGGCACAGGATTGCAATTACAGCCCAGCCTGGACAATTTAGAAACATGGCAAGACCCAATCTTGAAATTTTAAAAAAAAAAGTGAAAGAAAGTTGGGGTCGCAGGTCAGTGTGAAGGCCCTGGGCTTAGTCTTTAGTGCCAAGAAGAAGAATATACACATTAGCACCAATCTACTGTAATAAATCCACGTATTTCAGAGACTATTTTCTCAGGAGTCTTCAGCGCAAAATACATAGTTCCCTTCAATTTTAGAAAGGCATTGGTGTCTCTACTATCAAGAGCCAGAAGCGGCTGGAGCCCCGTTGTGCCGCTGACCCATGTACACTGTACACGATATAAAACTAGGTAGAGATAGGTAATTGATAGATAGAGAGAGAGAGAGAGAGATAGAGAGATACATAATTGTACTGAGGATTGAACACAGGTCTTTTTTACTAAACTACATTCTAAGCCTTTTTATTTTTTCTGAGATGCAGTCTTGCTAAGCTACTAAATTGTCCCCCTTGGGCTCCAAATTACAATCTTCCCACCTCATCTTCCCAGAGAGCTGGGATAAGAGGCAGGCGCCACCACATCCAGACGGATCAATCACATCCTATCTTCCACCTGTGAGTTAGATCACGTGAGGTTGGTGGTTTCCATGCTGGCTTATTTCACTGAGCACCCAGCGTTCCAGTTCCATCTATATCGGTGCAAAGGAGACGAGGCCCCACCCCTTTGATGAATCTGTGACTTCCCATCGCAAGTGCGCACTGCGTTTCCTTGCCTATTCATTGGCTTGTAGCCACCTGCCTGGTCCCTGCGCCTTGGTTATGATGAGTAGCGCTCCAGTGAACATGAGATGACAGGCGCCTGCTCAACGTGTTAATTTTGGCCACCTGCCTAAGTGTCAAATTCTCTTTTTTTTTTACAGAAATATTTTAACTATGTGGTTACAGACCAAGAGATTTCAGCTCCAACCTGCTATTGAGAAAATATTTCAGGAAGCAGACTTTCATTTTGTCAGTGCTTGCAACCTTGTGAGTAATTTGCAGATAGCTAAAGTCATCATACTTGTTCATATAAGTGACAACTCTGTATACAGTACCATGACCTAGCTGGCCTGGGTCATCACATTTCCCCTGCTGTGTATAGTCTTAGCTAGAAACCCGTGTTGAAAGTAAGTTTACACTTCATAAAAAAAAGACCACTGTGGTAGATACAGTCATAAAGCGGGAAGAGATCAGATAATGAAGGAGAGCTACTGAGTAATTCTAGTAGCGAGACAGGACACACATTAACAGCTGCTAGATAAAATTTAAAACGTGAGAGTCTTCAGGGTACATGTTACCAACACTGAAGGGGAGCTTGTGGGGGAAGTATGTGGGGTTCCTACATAGGGAAGGCCTTTTGGAAGTCCTGAGTAGGATTTAGACAGGTATGCTCAAAGTGCACATATTTACACAGAGATCAAATTAAGTCTGCAAATTGTTTTTTTCTCCACCAATGTGTGAATTTTCCCTTTCTGAAAACACCCGTGAGAAAAATTTTAGAAAAGAAAGTAAAAAATGTTTATAAACATGAGATGTGGAAAATTAAATGGTGAGTCTTTCTCTGAATAAATAGTAAAAAATTCAACCTTAAAATGATAAAAGGTTGGGCGTCATGCAATTCATGTGAGGTGTGAGATGGTTAATGTTAGATTCTGGCCTCATCCTGTGGTTGAGACTTATTTTTTCATTCATACATCTAGAAAATGCCCATATTAAATTAATCTCTGTACCAGTCAGAACCAGAAGTCAAAAAGCAGACATTTTTCAAATTGTTTGTTTCACTTATTCTTACGTTAGGATTGCAATTTTTGGCTAATAATTTTTCTAAAGGCATTTTTGACATCTTTGTTCCTAAGACTGTAGATTAGGGGGTTCAGAATGGGTATAATCAGCGTATAGAACACAGAGGTCACTCTGTCGATGTCCACGGAGTGGCCCGTGCTGGGGCACAAGTAGACGAAGATGAGGGTGCCGTGATAGATCGTGACCACAGCCAGGAGGGACGCACAGGTGGAGAAGCCCTTCCTCCTGCCCTCAGCCGAGCCCGTCCTTAGGACCGCAGCTATAATGCAGATGTAGGACAGAAGGACAGTCAGAAGACACAGAGCTTCCACCAAACTCGCAAACACCACCAGGACAATGTCATGCAAGTATGTGTCAGAGCAGGACAGAGAGAAGAGCGGAGAAATATCACAAAAGAAATGGTGGATTGCGTTGGAGCAGAAGGACAGATGGAAAGTATTAGTGGTGTGAATGATTGAGCTCGTGGTGCCCCCCAGAAATGCTGCGAGGACCAGCTGGCAACGAGCCTCTTGGACACGATGACGGAGAAGAGCAGTGGGTTGCAGACTGCGATGTACCTGTCGTAGGCCATGGCAGCCAAGAGGAAAGATTCCGTGTCAACCAAAGAGCAGAAAAAGTACAACTGTGCAGCACAGCCACCCTACGAAACGGCCTTCTCATCGGAAGCCAAGGTCACAAGTAATTGGGGGGCAATGACAGAAGAGCAGCACACATCCACAAAGGACAAAATGCGAAGGAAAAGGTACATCGGGGTGTGCAGGTGGGAGCTGACAGTGATCAGAAAACTCATGCCAAGATTCCCCAGCAGAGCGACAGAATAGATGGAGAGAAACATGGTGAAAAGTGGGCGCTGGAGTTCCGAATGGTCACTGAATCCCAGGAGAAAGGATTCTGTCTTCTCGGTGCCGTTCTGCAAAGTCACCATCCACCATGCTTCTGAGCTGTGGCGGGCGAAGGTGGACGTGCTGGTAACAACGGGGGCATGAACAGGAAAAGGAAGTGAAAAAGGTGAAAAATAGAACAGGGATTCTCCACCCACTCCATAGTAGTGATGTCTAGAGTTTGCTTTTGTTGTTGTTGCTGTTGCTGCTGCTGGTGGTGGTTTAAACCAGAAGTTTAGCACTGCTCGCTTTAAAGTTGTTGTTCTCCAGTAGTTCAA
Source organism: Ctenodactylus gundi (assembly GCA_004027205.1). Taxonomy (NCBI): domain Eukaryota; kingdom Metazoa; phylum Chordata; class Mammalia; order Rodentia; family Ctenodactylidae; genus Ctenodactylus; species Ctenodactylus gundi. The sequence goes on from PVKB01001045.1 coordinate 72,832, forward strand.
GGGCTTTACACTGAGCTACATCCATGGCCCTTTTTTTTTTCCTGGACTTGAAGTTGGGATCCACCTGCCTCAGCCTCCTCAAGTGCAGGGATTACGGGACTGCATCACTGAGCGTGACTTGCTTTCCACATTAGATAGTACAAGTACCCAGCCAGCTGTGTAAGTCTGAACCTGGACTTTCTTCTCTTGATGTCCTTAACTGTCTCATCTGGCAGTCACGCCATATGACCATGGGCAAGCATGTGGTTTTAGGAAATTCATAATAAAGAGCCTCTGTGCCCCTTTGCGTTACCCTTTTCTGCTCCAGGGGTAAAAGTGCTACTCCTACAGGGGAAGCCTGGTGGAGGCGGGCTGGGGGGAATAGAACTGTGTTTTTCACTTTGAGATTTGGCTCTGTCTTAGTGACTTTCTCATTGCTCTGGAAGAATACCAGACATCCACAGTTTAAGGGAGGAAAGACTTACTTAGCTCCTCACTACAGAAGGTCTCACATGCTCCCTTCATGGCAAAGGCACATACATGGCAGAGGCTGGAGAGCTGCTCACTACAGACCCCGGCAGGACAGAGCTTTCCCAGGAAGAAGCACAACTGTACTTCTTCCTTCCATACTGAGTTCAAGCTGCCCCTCCCTCGCTTCCTGGCCCCCAAGTCAGCAACACAAACCTTAGCTCAGCTTACGATCCACCTGTTCAGGATCCCGGAGCATCACTAGGTCACAAGTGTGTGCCCCAGAGGAGCCGGGTTCATAGGGAACTGGGAGGAATTGTGCTCCCCTGGATTTCTAGTCATCCAGGTCACTCACAGCACTCAAGGTTGTCTTAAAATATCATATATGCAAAGTACTGGTTTGATGTTGCTCTCACTTTTGTTGGAAACAAAAGATCTAAAACATGCATAAATCTAGACTTGGAATCAAAATATCAACTTTCTGGGTGTAAAATAAGTGTGGAGGAGGTAACACTTCAAATCCCCCTCAGCTCTGACATCCTAGGATTGTGACAAGCCTAGCAGAAACTCCCTCTCTCTCATCCACCCTCTCAGGTCACTCTCCAACAGAGAAATTAAGGTTGGCCTTTACATTCCACCACCGCCAGTAGAGTTCATTTTAACATTTACCACAATCCAGTTGGGCAAGGGCTTCCGTGTCCAGAGAGGAATGTACACCTTCATCAGGAAGGCTGTGTTTCCACGGAGAAGCAAGACCTTCCATGCTTTAGTTAAAAGCTTTTGACGTCAGCTCCAGATTTCCCATCAGGCCCCAGAAACCCAAAGTCTTATATCCAAGTTTCCCATGGGAAAAGATGTGGGCAATTAAAATTTTCCACCAAGGGGTTCATCAAATTCAAAACAAAATGATGTCGTGTGTTTTCCCGTGCCGTGAGAACGCCTCAAGATTATATTGGGTGTCCAAATGGTAGATTCGTAGCGAAGTGAATTATGGTATTTGTTTCCTCCCTGGACTTAACCACTTCAAACTGAATTGTCAAAGCAAAAATCATCAGAATATTCTAGCAAAGAATTAGTTCAATGAATGGGGAGCAAAAATGCATCTGCCCAGCAAGTTTACAAGATAAGATGCTGGAACTCAGAGTTCCTAGAGTTTTCAAAAGAAAACTAATTATGAATGAATTAAATAAATGTCATAGGTATTCTGATCCAATTGCCTATATTGAACTGAAATTCTAACCACCCGTGGCTTTGCCCTTATTTACTATACTAGCTAACATCTTCACCATGGTTATCGTGGAGAAGCAAAACTCCGCAAAGGCCAAGTGGCCAAAAAAGCAAGATGTGAGGCATAAATCGGGGCTGACGAATCAGTGCCACCATCCTAGGTTTGCTGAGGTGGACTCCACGGGTGGGAAGGAAGGGCCGGAAGGGGACGGAGCTTCCTCTCGTTTGCTGGGTTGAGATGGTGTCCAACTCAGAATGAGTCCCGTACTGCTTCCTTCTCACCTCAAGGTGCAGGGACTCTCCTCCCTCCGTGCTCCCTAATAGGATTTCTTCTTCCTGGCTAAGGTGTTGAGCTCGGTGAAATCCGGGTTTTGCCTTTGTCCTCTTTCCATCTCTCTGCCCATCCATGAGTCCTTGTGTGGGAGACTTCCTATGCTGTCTGCGTGCTGCCAATCATAAATTCTTTCGTGACTGCGTCACACTGAATGTAGGACTGGGTTGCCCAAGATTTGGAGTACCGCATTCCCCATAAAGTCCATTTGTTTTTTCTCCACATTCTTCTCCAAACTCTCCACAGACCCTGGTCATGCACCACAGCTCCTGGTTGCTCTATGTGGCTATTAATGATGTTCACAGGAACCTCAGCTCTCTGATAAGCTTCAGAAGAGTTGTTAGATTTGAAAACATCTAATTCCTAGGAAAGAAAAAAAACCTCTTCCTTTTGTTCTTCTTTTGGCCAAGTCTCTTTAGAGATTGCTGCATCTTAAAATTAGACCTAGATCCAAGGTGACCCCATTTCCTTGCAAATTCTCCACATTTATCTTTCTTTGCGGTTACATAAAATGGACTAGACACAAAATTAAATATCATATGGTGTCTGTCTTGGTTACCTTTTCATCTCTGTGACTCAACGCTTGACATCTTCAACTTAGGGAGGAAAGATTTATTGTAGCTCACAGTTTCAGAAGGACTCAGTCCACTCGTGGGTGGGCAGCTGGAAAATGGTGGAATCACGTGGTGGGGCTTCAAGTAGAGCTGGAACCAGAGTTCCTGGGGCAGAGATCCTTACAGTATAGTGGAGCAGAGACAGAGACAGGGAGGAAGGGTGGAAGCAGCACACGCCCCTTCCAGCCAGCCCCCACCTCCCAATCTTACACAGTATCCATAGGAAAGTGAGGCTTGTGGGGGACACTCCAGATCCAAACCGCAACAGTATCTGCCATATGATTGTCATAAATACATGCATACGAAGATTTTAATGTGAGAGACAGAGTAGGAAGAGGGGAGATGGACAGCTTCGAAAGGGAGGGGACACTGACAGTGGGAGGGGGACAGGGAGGGAAGGGTGGCGGGAGAGGAGAAAGGGGTCAGAAACTGATATAAATGGGCTCAAATTCCCCAAGGAAACACGTAAATGAAACTTGTAGCACAAATATTCAAATAATAATGCAAAAATACTTAAGCCTAGATTCCTGATAATATTTCATTTAAAAATAGATTCAGTCAATTAGAAATGAAGCACCTTTAATTTAATTATTTTTTTTCTCTGGAGTGCAGGAGATGTATCCCAGGATTTCACTCTGAGTTACACTCCCAGCCCCCTTTTATTGCTTATTTGAAACAGATTTTCACTAAGTCAGAAAAATTTGAGGTGAGGTGAGGCTTAAATTTGCCTTTCCCTGCCCCAGGCTACCCCTGTGCCTGGGCCGCCATGCCTGGGCTGTTTTAGACTTCTTATTAAAAATCTCAGAAACTGAGAAAGTGAGTGTGTCTACTATTGCCTATAATTCCATTTTTCAAAATAAGAAAATTGCTAGGTGCCTTTTCTTCAACAAATAGAGATTCTGGTGAACAAACATGGTTAAGTATTAAAATAACCATAAATAACATGGACTCACAGGGTTTTGCCTGCTAATATCATGATGTTGACTACATGAAGTACGGTTGCTACCACCAAAAAATAAAAATACCATACTACTCTTTCCAGCTTTGATTTCAAACAACCAAATGTAAGAGAGCGGTACTCTTTGTTATCCTACCCATGAAAATATTTAAAATTAGACATTTTAAGAAGCACATGAGCCACAGCCTTGCATGAACCATGGTCTCCACGTCAGCTACAGGACCAACCACGTGAAGCCTGAATCTCTAGACAGAGAAGGACAGACACAGAGTTTCACACCAAATTTTAATGAAGTGTCTCCTGTGATGGAAGCCAAAGTGCCATCTGAACTGTCACCCAAAATTTTAAATCATTAGTCAGAACACTCAAACATCATGTAGGAGGATTGCCATGAGTCTAACGTCAGCCTGGGGGCTACACATAACGAATCCAGGACCAGCATAGACCATGTCAAAGAAAAGCATGTAGATTCATATCTAAGAAGAAAGATTTCAATGTGCCTTATTCTACCATATTACAATCATTCTTACCAAATCCAGGAGGAAACATAAGGATTTGCTGTGATGGGTTGTTCATCATTAATTTAAAGCAAGATCAATACAACTTTACTGCTACTTTGCCATTGTTCCAGGAGACTTACACATCTAAAAGTGGCAGCGTGGGCGTACTGCAGGAGGAGGGCACCTGCCTACCACGTGCAAGCCCTCGGTTCTATCCCCGACACTGAGACAAATACATACATCCCATAAACACAATGATGTCAAATGGAAATCAGTTTATTTCTGAGTAGATAACACAATATTTCTATCATTACATATCTAAATGGAAGCTGGGAAGGTGATTTTAATTTATCATGATCGCTTGGCAGCAACGTGAAACAGTATTTCTATTTCGGTAGAGAGATAAAGGCCCTTCCATTTCTCTTTAGAGCTACAATTTCTCCTCTCAACGTTGTTCTGGCTTGATTGGAAACTCATGCTGACACAAGGACTGTGTGACAGAGGGCTATTATACTTAAAAGTAAGTCAAGTCAAATCTCCGAAAGAGGACATAAAATCAAGACAAATATCGTATTATAAAACTTCCCAATCAGACAACTGAATCAGGTAGGGCATCTTTTAAGAAACACTACAGTCGCGAGGGGAGCACGACGTCCGCTTCCTACGGACAGTGGTCTTTGTCTCCACGTCTTTGCCTACCATCTACCCGAAGGCCACAGTCAATGTAACACAGCATTCAGTTCCAGCCAGCGCCGTTACTCCTCACACTAACACCAACTAACGTGACGTGATCTGTGAAGACCGAACGATCCTGGCAGGTGGAATTGTCCAATACCCTTCACCGGGTCGCTTTATAAATATTTCTGTTGTTTAGTATGTAGCAGAGTCGAACTCAGAACATTGGAAAGCATCAGTTTCATTTCTTTAAATACTGGAAGCAAAATTTGTTTTCTAAACCCTTTATAAATCCTGATATCTCCACACTGGAATTTTTTCTGAAACAATTTAGGACAGTAACAGCTCCCCATCCAGGTGGACCTGCCATGGAGCATGTCGTAATCTACCTAGTACGTGTGCAGCATGAAAGAGCGGCTCAAAACACTTGTTGAATCACCGCCATCACTACACGCAGCTACCTCCTCAGCATCATTCAGGCTCCTGAGTGAAACTTGCCTCCTTTCTACCTTCTAAATGACGCTTTGCCTCCTCGGTGTTTTCGTTTCCTTAAGTCGCTACTCTTGTGGGCAAGTTAAAATAGCAGCATCCATGAAGGAACACCTCCTACGTCTCTCAACAGGGACCAGAGACTCTCTTTCCCTAGCCAGCGTCTAACTCACTGATGTCACAAAAACAGGCACTTGTTCAATTAGCACCTAAACACTACGAATAACCGGGAGGAAAAGACCAGCAGCCCTACCTCGTGGGACCCCGGCAGGACAGTCGTGCTGCCAGTTTTTATTCTCCTCACATGGTCAACTTCTAAGATACATTGCCTGAAATGATTCGGTAGGCATGAGCCAAACACAAGTGCAATTATGTGTGTCTGGAATTTAAGAACCAAATCTCCAATCTAAAGCATATATTCTATTGTATTAAAAAATCTAAAGCAATTTTCAACATAAATCAACTTTGGATGCAGTGTTGATTTTTTAAAAAATGTTGCTGCTTAATAATTAAATTGAGCATCTGTGAATGCATGCGGTCAATGGGAAAATAGTTTGGTTTTAATTACTTTGCTGACTGTGTCCTTGACTTCCTTGTTCCTCATACTGTAGATCAGGGGGTTCAGCATGGGGATCACCACCGTGTAAAACACAGAGGCCACCTTGACTGTGTGCCTGGAGTTCTTGGAGTTGGGCACACAGTACAGGAAGAGGATGGTGCCGTGGAAGATGGTGATGGCCGTCAGGTGCGAGGCGCAGGTGGAGAAGGCCTTGCGGTGCCCACTGGCCGAGCGCATCTTCAGGGTGGTGACCACGATGAACACGTATGACGTGAGGATGACCAGGAGCGTGCTGATCTCATTAAAAGTGGCGACAGTGAAAAGAAGCAACTGGCTGAGGGAAGTATCCGAGCACGAGAGAGAAATCAGGGAGGACAACTCGCAGAAGAAGTGGTTGATGGTGTTGAAACCCCGAAAACGTAGCTTTAAAGCAGAACACATAAGTGTCAAGGAGCACACGACTCCCCACGCATAGGACGCGAGCACCAGCAGGGCACAGAGTTTCTGGGACATGACGACTGTGTAGAGCAGAGGGTTGCAAACAGCCACAAATCGGTCGTAGGCCATCACTGTGAACAGAATTAATTCAGTCACCACAAAGGTGCAGAAGAGGAAGAACTGTACCATGCACCCCGAAAATGAGATGGTTCTGTCCGCCACAGCGAGGTTCACCAGCATTTTGGGGGCGATGATGGTGGAGTAGCAGAAATCCGCAAAGGAGAGGTGGCTGAGGAAGAAGTACATGGGGGTGTGCAGCTTGGGGTTGACCCTGATGACGATGATCATGCCCAGGTTCCCTACCACACTGAAGCTGTAGACGGCCAGGAAGAGCAAGAAGAGGGGAACCTGCAGTTCCGGGGAATCAGAGAAGCCCAGGAGGGTGAACGTGGCCTCGGAAGTTCCATTGCTCTCTGCCAGAAACATGTTTGCACCTGGTGAGATCTGAAAATCAGGCTTGGAAATAATATATGAGTAATTATTGATACATAGAGAGTGCTCAGCTACTGCCTCCGTGCAAAAGAAGTCAAAGTAGGTCTTTGTTTGGCCCTGTAACGACTCAGAATCTTATGACAATTAACACGTCTAAAATGACTGAAACACCCCTCATGTTAGCCCTGCAAGGCCTTAATACCAGATGAATGATGCAGTGACATGTAATCAGATTCTCAGTTGACACACTGAGATGTGTCTGCTTGTCACGAATCCCCTCAAACATATATCCTCACAATGAAGACCTCTCCCTTGGATTGTCATTTCTGGTAAAGACATCTGTGGTCTTATAATCCAAGAGAGGCATACTACATGGTCGGTCGCTAAAGGTCAGAAGTACCATAAACCTTGGAAACTTTCCATCAGCCTATGTGTCCAGATGTCTAAGGATTTAGGGGCCAACGAAAAGACCTTATTTTCCAATCAGTATTCACTGTCATAGCTCTTTCTTGCTTCTCTATTCCTGGGTTCGTAAACATCAGCGGTGTTTGCATTTTGTGCTGAATGGTTCCTCCCCTTGTGACTTGCGCCATCTACACTAGAACCTCTGGCTTTTCATTCAGTACAAGAGTATCTTAGTGACCCTCGAGATGTGAAATCAAGATTGTCCCCAGAAATTTGTGGAGAAGAACAGAGGATGAAAAATCTTTTGTGATTATGAACGACTGCCTCATTTCTTCAGGCCTGGTACATTTTAACCTGTTTTTCTGTCTCATTTTTATTTAAGACAATTGAAACATTCTGATTATATATTTCTCAAATGATACCATTTTACATATTAAACAATTTAATCTATGCTTAAAATTGAGCAATATGACATTTTATGTTTCTGTCTCTTTTTTGCACTCATGATCCAAATTTTTTCTTCCATGTTCTAAAATTTTATTGAGATCAATTCCTCTTTATTACTTTCTATTAAACTTTATTCACATACCTTTTATCTTTTCATATCCTAAAAATTCAGAGGCAAAGAAGTAAAATATAGAGAAATACATATATTGATAGACAGATATTAGAGATTATATTTATATGTGATATCTTTCATAAAAACTCTCAGCTCCCTCTCCTTCCTATACCCAAGACTCTACAGTAGAGGATACCCGTTGAGCCAGGTTCCTTGATCAGAGGTGTGTACAGAGAATGCCTCTTGTTCCCTGCAGACCCACATCCATAATGTCTACAGTAGTCCCAAATTTTCCCCAAATTATTTTTTCCCATGAAGAACCAAGAAAAGCTAAGGCCAAGTGCAGGACGTCTAGACACCTTACATGGAAAACATCACGCGTATGCCCTCAGCGAAGCTCACAGACCTGCTGCTGGTCGAGGCAGCCCCTCCCCTCTCTCGAGAGCTCAGTTGGCGGAGATGTGAACACTCTTATGCCAGCTCCCAACCCCTGTGGTATCAGGTCCCAGGTGAAACTGATTGCCTGTTTCTCCAGGGGCCACCACATGAGCAATTAAAATTAAGTACTTATTATTCCTAACATAATTCTTACTTTATGGAAAACTGAGGGGAAAACAATAGGTTTCGAAAAATTTTTGCATAGCAAGTTGAAGGGTAGCTTCCTGTGTTCCACAATCATGTTCCTGATATTACATTGTTATTACTATTATTAAATATAATGACAAATCACAGCAGATATTATGTTATTTGCACTGACAAATGTTTCTCATACATCTGGCTCTGATATTTGCAAATCTTAAATGACCCTTTATTGCACTGATTATACTAGCATCAAAGGCCGACTATGTCCTCGGCTCTCTTGGCTCCATAATTAAGTTCTTGCCAAAGATAGAGCACAGTACTTGCTCATCAGAGTACAGATAAGTCTACAAACACTTGGAATTTGCTTCTCACTGTCCCAGGAGGAGATCAATCTGGCTAGAATCAGGATGTTACGGCGTCTACTGTCATTGTTAGCATCCCAGATCTCTTGTGAAAAGAACATACACATCCATACAATTCCGATGTATCACACAATTTTCATCAGATCACTCTACCTCATAAGTGGCCACATTCCCCCACATTCAGCATTGCTGGTTACTGTCTCCATTGCCACTGACAATGACATTTCTTTTGGTCAGGTTTTATTGTCTGTATGCAAAGTTCACGTGTGTGTGCATGTGCATGTGCATGTGCTACTTTGCCAACAAAACATTCCTTATAAGAGTCAACTAACGTTTGTGTACTCGAGTATGCATAAACTGGCATTGGAGATATCTACTGAAGATTTTATATGGTTGAATATGACGAAAAGAAAGTTGGCTAAGTGAACAAACTAAATACATATAAATTTAACTGATCAAACGAATGCTCTGATGACCAAATGATTGCCCAGTTTATGAATAAAAATGACCACCAAGTACCCAGAGCCTCCTCTATTAGACAGCTCCCCCTTTCTTTCTACAGATTTCAGCCTCCGCTAATGCCATCTCTCTAGCATCTATCAATATGGCTTCGTGTATCTGCGTTCTTACGCAGTATTTCACCCACCTGCGTGCTTTCTGTTTTCAGATTCTTCCAGACTAAATTCATCCCTTCCCACTCTCCATCATTTCTGTGAATTATCCCTCATGGAGTTATAGCTCAGACCACGGAGTGATGACGGTGTTTGGTTAGATGTGGGCATGGCTGCCTCTCCGGCTAACACACAGATGCTGCTGATCATGACGGATCGTCTTCCTGCATTTTCTTATCCACACAAGAGCGGATGTGTGCATCTATGATGGTCAGTGAGCACAACAGGTGTCTTTATTTCTCTCCTCAAAAACATTTGCTCTAACTCTGGCCTTCTTCCTATTAGAAGTAAGAATGCTTCCACTGTTGAGGTTTATTTTTTTAATTGCTAGATCCAGACCATATCCCAAGTTTTACTATGTGTTCTTCTAGAGTTTTATTTATGCTATGGTGACCTTAGATCTTTGGCACAACAACTAGTCAGGAATTAGAAATTCTTGAATAAACTATGGATCTTTGGTCTAAAATGGATGGTACTACCAACTCAAGTTCTATTCTTCCTCCTGATCAAATTTTAGACTTAAATTTCCACCATTTAATCTGTTCGACATATTTATCTGTAAAATTATCTCTGATTTATTACATATCACAATTGCTAGTGATGAAATCATCTCATGATAGTTTAATTACAGAAATATATTTATTCTGAGAACATAAATGTCTGTAAGAGCACTCAGTCTACATTTAATGTCACAAAGTGCCACAAAGATAGCAAAGTTAGCCAATGGTAATACAGACCAAAGAAGAGAAATTACATGATCAAGCTTCACACAATCTAATACTTAGAAACTTGAGGTGACTTTCTTTGAGAATTTTCTAGATTCAAGGTTGGAAGGTTTATTTATACAAGCGAAAAGTGGGTAGAACCTGGAAAACCCATGATGGATTTGCACAGGGAGTGTCAGTGACACACAGGGGCTGGGGATGAATGAAGAAATAGGCTCAGAAAAACAGAAAGGGGGTGACAAAAGAGGTCCTCGAGAACAAAATGAGGTTTTTTGACAGCGCACTTAACGGTATAGGTAAACAGATTGCCCTTACTGGATAGTAGAAATAGCTCAGAGAGATTTCAGATCGGTGTAAGGACAAATCCTGAGTCAGAAATGCAGTGCACATAAATTTGCCAATTGATGAATAATTGCAAAGAGAGACAGAAAGGGGGAACAGAGAATGGATTATACGTACTGTGAATGTGGATTGCACACACTTGGCACATAACATATGATTAATTTTTTCTTAGATTCTCCCGAGATAATAATTATTGTTGTCACCATTTTTCAGTTGGGCTGGCATATGACTTTCCAAAACTGCTTTAACAGTTGTCAAAACAAGGATCTAAACAAGAGAAGAGCTAACAGTTCCCATGCACACACCGATACTGCGCTTCGTCCTGAGATTCAGGAATTTGTTCTTTAAAGGGTCACATTTTCTATAACTGTGGTTCTTGTGAGTTCTTGACTAAATTTATGAATGTTTATGATAAGCCAAACGTGTGGGCCTTTGTAATGCTGTGAACCATATCAGTTCAGAACACTAAAAATTCGAGAAAAGCAAGCACGCTGTGTGTCTTGGGAATGTTCGATCCTACGTGTATAAACTGAAGGTAAATGGATTAAATAAAGACACCTCGGAGCTTCCTAGCTCCTCCGTGTTCATTCCAAGACTTTAGCCCACCTATGTCCCTTTAGATCTTCAGTTTGAAAAATTGAGTTCTGCTAGTAAAGTATTCTCCGGGAAAACATTTTGGAGGCCAGCACTTTCCTGAGAGCTTCTTTCACGTCCTTGTTCCGCAGACTGTAGATCAGGGGGTTCGGCATAGGGATCAGGACAGTGTAGAACACTGTGGTCGCTTTGTTAACAACCGGGCTATTGCCGGAACTGGGCTGACAATAAATAAAAAGAATCGTTCCATGGAAGACGACGATGGCCGTGAGGTGGGAGGCGCAGGTGGAGAAAGCTTTGCACCTCCGCTCTGCAGAGCGCGTCCTCAGGACGGTGCTGAGAATAAGCGAGTGGGAGGTGAGGATCACCACGACGGTGGAGACCTCATTGAAATTCACCACGACGAACAGCAGCAGCTCGCTGATGGCGACATCGGAGCAGGCGGGACCTAAGAGAGGGGGCAGATCGCAGAAGAAGTGATCGATCACATCGGACTTGTAGGAGGGGATCTGCAGGGCCAAGCACACGTGGATCAGCGAGCACGCGCAAGCCCCCAGGTAGCAGACAGACACCAGCTGTGCACAGAGCTTCTGGGACATGATGACCGTGTAGAGCAGAGGGTTACAGATGGCCACGAAGCGGTCGTAGGCCATCACAGCCAGCAGGAAGACCTCTGTGACCACACACGTGCAAAACAAGCAAAACTGGATGACGCATGCCGGAAAAGAGATGGCCTTGTCCTCGCTGATGATGTTAGCCAGCATGTTGGGCACGATGACAGAGGAGTAGCAGAAGTCCACCCAGGACAGGTGGCTGAGGAAGAAGTACATGGGGGTGTGGAGCTGAGAGCTGGCCTGAATCAGGACAGTCATGCCCAGGTTGCCCGCCACGGTGACTCCGTAGACCAGAAGGAACAGCAGGAAGAGGGCGGCTCTGAGTTCGGGGGCCTCTGACAAGCCCAGGAGAAGGAACTCTGTCACAGCGGTGCAGTTGCGCTTGTCCACGTGTCCACTTGATCTGTTGTTAGAGGAAGAAACCTTCTCCATCATCACGTGATTGAGAACAATTTGGGCTCTGTCCTGAAAGGGACGTCAGAAGCAGGAGGTGAGCTAATTTTATCTGTCTTGTAGTAGACACTCTGTCCCCTAGGAAATTTAGCAAAAGTGAAGGCATCGCATAGTCGGGACGTATGCGGCCCACGTGTCAATGCAGACACCACACGCGATCGTTGTCACATTGCTACTACCGGTCTGTCACTGTGGTACTCTTGGCACTGAGATGGCAGGAGGGCGGTCAGAGTATTCTTTATGTGAAGAGCCTTATTACTCTTTGAATTTGAAATCACTATTGTCTGACTCTTCAGTCCACACTCCAGATATTAGTAAATCAGGAAATAATTTTGAAAACATAATGGAACATTCCTAAATATTTTGCTGATGTTATGAGATCAGCCTAAGATAATTAACCTACCAGTGTTTATAGTTTTATTTATGTAGTTGAGTTGAACAAAATATATTCAGACAACCAGGGAAGGGGACTTATCTGTATTTTCCTCAGGTCAGTGTAGAACATAATTTTAACACATGTGCCTTTTTTCATGCCTACAAACAATTAGGCTGCTCACTGAGGGCTCTACTAGTTAGTTATTTTTAAACAAGGATGAGTTTCATGACTATATGACAAGCGTAGGTCCTGTCTGGAGATACTTTGGGCTGCATCACAGGGAAGGAACGTTACCTCCATCTAGTGGAGATGCCGCTAATTGCTGCACCATGAAGCCACCTCCCACACCCAAGAACATCGGGCTTTCTGACTTAAAACAGCAGGGAAACCCCCTAAAAGAAAGAAGTCTTCAAAGAGCTGTGCACAGAGCCAAGGGCATCCCTCTCTCTTCCCTTTCTGAGGGGTCTCATATGCCGGGGTCCCTACATTGCAATCCCTCGGTCTCATGGCCGCTGCCCACCCGGGGGGAGTCTCGGGCGACTCTCCACAGACTTTACCAGGTTGCATGGATGGAGTCGTTGTAAGACGTGGGGCGAAAGGAGGGACCAAACTAAGATGTCACACCTGCTCCTCACCCTGATTGCCCTTGTGGCACAGACAGCTATGGCAGGAAAGGGATTCTGAAGATCCAGTGGACCCAGGAAGATAGCCCATCACTGCACAAGAGGAAGTACATATAGATTACAAAACATGGGATTTCTTTAAACGTTCTCGAGTTAGGGAGTAACACAGAGATCACTGTTTATAAATATTTACTACTACTGTTCACATATATCACTATTTTTTCACAAATCCTTCCTACTACCTAGGACTGCAATAGGTTTAAACCAAAAGAGGCAACTGAAGTTTCCAGATCTCAGAAAACATCGCCCATGTCACCGCCGTGTTATCACAACGAACTAACCTGCGGAAGGGGTGATGTGTGCTTCCTCGGCCTCCGTAGACAGAGTGGTGGAAAGCCTCTCAGGTTTTATGTTTGTGGGGTGCCTCTTGGGTCCATTTTTCTTAAACATCTGAAGCAATTTTTGGTCTCTGTGGGACATCAACACCCTATCAAGAGAACCACTCAATTATTACCATTATGACATATAAACTGGGAAGTTCTGTTAATAAAATACATATTATATGTCACCGTGATTCACTTAGATTTCATCACGAATGCAGAACATCGCAAGGTGTACAGTAGCGTCGCCTCTCTGTGGGAATATCTGCATTGTCATTGGGAGGTACACCAGTAGATCCCATAAATCCCACGCGCTAAAGTCCTTCCCAAGAGACGGAGAGCTTGAAACCACATCAGAGATGCTCTAGAGGACAGAAAGGACCAGGAGAAACAAACTTTGCTTATTCAAAATAATAATCACTGCTCACTTTCACTAGGGACTTCTGATGTGTCCGGTATCACTCCAGCTGTACTGTTACGGTTTCAGCGCTATAAAGAGAGGCTCCTTTGGTTCCTTTTGTCCCGTGCCTCCTCTACAGGTGGGATGATGTAGCACAGCTGTAAAAATGCAACACCGGAGGCCACTAAACCACAGTGCTTCAAGATGGCATCTGCCTCACTCCTTTCCTGACTTTACAGGGTCGATCTGAACTACTACTGCACAAATGATGATTTTTGTAGACCCACATACACCATTTCAAAAATACCTTTATATAAATAGTTCAGAAAATCATTTTCCAATTCTTAACAATGCATTATGTGATAGTCCTAAAATTTGTGTATTGGGGAATTGTGAGTGTGAGGAGCCCTTCAGGGCCTCCGCCACCTGCTGTTCTCTGTACAGCTTATTTTTCTCCTCATTCTTCAAATTCAAGAGATTTTTGGCCTATCCTCATTGCCCTGGTAGGTGAATTTCCATAACAAGAAACTGAAAATAAAATACTTAACGTCTAAAGCATAAAGGCAACTGGGAATGTTATTCGTAAGATTTGAAATCTTCCTTCCAGACCTGCGATGAACCCGTTTCCTCCGGTGCATTAACTTTTCTTTCCATGGGACAGAGTAACCTCAGACACATGACTACTACTGTCCACAATTTAATAATATAAATTTGCAATCAAACACTTTTATGTCTCATATTTGATTCATACACCATATGTGCATATTAATGAATTCCTATGAAATGCATTGTTGCATGTAGCAGGTTTGTTTTTATATCCATCTCCCTTCAATCTTTATCATTTGTCTGTGGTGAGTACACTCGAAACCCCTTTAGTTACTCTGAATATACATAATGTTTGGTGTTGCCAGAATGATCCTCCTGGCTGCCTCCTGCCCCACCCACCAGTTCCTCCCCTCCCCTCCACTCTCCCATCTCACAACTTCACACAACTTCTATAAAAGCATTAAATGTTCACAGAGACGTGAGACTACATGATGATGGTTTTTCTTTGTCCTTCTTTTACTCCACAGAATACCCCCAGCCTCAGTTAGCAGTCACAGACTGCAGCTTTTCTTAGCATATATTTCAAACACGTACTGTCATGCGAGCAAACGCTGTGTTGGTGAGACGGCAGCAGAGTGCTAAGTTTGTGAAACTTCTTGCTTTCTCTGTGTGAAGCTGGTCACCTGTAAGGAGCATACTGGCCTCCTTCCTCTCAAGCAGCGCAGCTGCTGAGACCCTAAGAGGGTGTGAAATGCTAGTGTTCTCTGGGGACGAACCGTATTTTACTTGAACAGCTATCGGTAGGTCAACAGAAGCCACAAGAGTAGCCGGCATCCAGGGTGGGGCAGCCGGCTCCATCATTTGACCAGAAAAGCTTCAGGAGGGCTGGGAATAGAGCAGGAGGCAAAGGTGCTGGCTTCTTTCCGTCTACCACGCGAGCTAGAAAATCCTTTGGAAAGACATCATTCCAACACGCTTGGACTTCCAAGAAAAACTAAGGCAATCAAACTGTGATGCATTGTTTTTAAACCTCAAAGAGGACCAATGTGAGAAATTGGCATATAATATGAATGAATATTTTAAATGCTGAATGACATAATTAGTATAATTTGAAATAGTTTATGTTTCCATTATCTTTAATATAGTCAGATAGTCTCAGTATTGTTAAATTAATATTGTTGAAGTAGGAAAAAATTGATGTCAATACACTCTGCAGTTCGGCGTAACTATTTTTAAAAACGTATTTATTTGAAATAAAAATGCAAGCTCATACTTCTCATAAATAAATACCTATAATAGTATTTTAAAATGTAATTTCATTTTATAAAAAATACAATTATATTTTAACGAGTGCAATTATTATTATAACACTACAAGTTTGATTTAATTCAAAACAATTCTAACAAGTTAAACCATAGTATTGTGACAACATTATGATCCAAAGAAATACAAATATGAATGTAGTAAGTAAAATTACAATACTTCATGCGCAAAGTTTAGAAAGTGTTAAGGAGAAGCAACCTGAAAGTTTAATTACTTAAAGCACTCACATTTACATATCTTCAACTGCCTACATTGTGCAGTGGAAAAATCACTCTTCACTACTTAAATCTCTGAGAGAATATGGTACCTCCTAAGTTATATTCTGGAGTATATAGGCTTTCGATACTAATTAACACATTACCAAAAAATACAGTGAGTATAAAAAATAAATCATGTACATTGTAGAAGGAATAGATTCTGCCACAAAGAATCTGAAGTATAATAAATCAATTAAAAATTAGGCTCTACATGCCACAACTTATTGAAAAAGTGACCAAAATTTTAAGTCATTGCCTTAATTCTACCAATAACTGTTTTTAAAATTTTGTTCAAATTATGGAAAGGTGTGACTCTTCGTTTACTCAGGTAAAATCTAAACAGGATGTGTCATTTATAATACAAGTTGTGAATATCCTTTAGTCAAACTAAATGAATATAAACTAAAGTTGTGCATTAAGAGACATGACTCGTCACAAATTTAATTAATGGCATAATAGATGATCTCATAGTTTAAAGAATATAAGAAATTTTATGTGTCAAATTTTAATATGAGAAACTGTATGAGAGATAAAGTTGTAAACACTCAAACAAAAGTCAATATGATTGAAAAATGATTCCCTTCTCAGACATCCAATCTGAAACAATCTTTATTATATTTTTAATTTTCCTGTGTGAAGTAATTCAATTGAGTTTTGTATATTAATGTATATGAAACAAATGTATTAATAAAGATTATAAATTCAAAGTAATATAACCATAAAACATTGTACTGTTCTAATATAAGACTGTACACAGGTTATAATTTTTTCTTCTCTTATGGGGTTGGAAGAATGGCACAGTGGTTAAAGTGCTTGCCCAGCAAGCGCAAGGCCATGAGTTCCCCAGCACCACATAAAGCCAGGAATGATGGCACACACCTGTAATCCCAGCACTCGGGAGGCTGAGGCAGGACTGCTGTGAGTCCAAGGTTAGCCTGGGATACATAGTGAGTTCAGGACCAGCCTGGTCGACAGAGCGAGACCCTGTTTCAAAAAAAAACAAGTAAATAAATAAATAAATTTTTCTTCCTTTTTAATATGAAGCCTATAGAGATTTGTTTCTACTCTCGTATTGCTGATTGTTTGGAATTTTTCTAAGCATTAAATAAAAAGAAGGAAAAGTCTACACAGTTCATCCGCGCAAACTTGAGAGTTTAATCACAGCTGCCAACGAAAATACACAAAGGCCACGCAGAAAAGCCCAGCCATGTCATGAACCAAATTTTATTCAAGTTTAATGCCAAGTAATTCACAGGTATCTAGAGCACGAGCACACACATGTACATAATGTAGAAGTCACCAAGCTCCTCCCGGTGGAAGCAGAGTCTGCACCAGAGGAGAGGGCAGCCTGATGCCGTCTGAATTTGTCAACTGATTCTGACGATGCACGTGATTTGCACAACAATTAATTTCAGTTTTGAAAAAAAGCAATTGTACATATATATATATATATATATATATATATATATGTTACATTAAGTGTAAGTGTGCATACTGATTAAAAGTTTAAGATAATGTTATAATATCCAAATAACTTTATTGATCTCCCAGAAAGTGTGCTCCATGCTGCGTTTCTGTACCCTACTAAGATGCATGGAAGTTCATTGCTTCCCTCAATGGAGAATATTGGGAATTTTATCAAGCAACATGGAGCAAAGAGAAGAAAAAACAGTGTAAGATACTAGAGTAAGATGAGCTATTAAGTTAAGATGGATGGTATCTTTAATCTGAAATGTTAAAAGTATGATTTTTTTACTTTGCTTTCAGAATGGTTTTATAGATAATTTTCAAAGATTAATGGAACTATGGATTTTTGGATAAAAGTAGGTGAGAATTCTGCTGAAAGAAAAGACTCAGTTCATGAGCTCATTGAAAAATACTTCATAAACATTCCAGGATGTACATCACATTTTGTTCAAGTTTCTACTCATGTCAATCAACTTGTGAACACTACAAAACATAGGTATATCCACACAAAAACATATCACTTCATATTCATAAAGTATTTGTTGAACATTGAACTCATGGTTACATTTTTGCCTCCTTGGTTTTATTATGTTCTTTTCCTCTGAGGAAAACTTCCTCTTAGAAATTTGCTACCAATTGGTACCTCTGATAATTGCCTTTTCTACAGGCGGCTTCACATAAATATTTATTTTAGCAAGATTTTGCTCTCAAGGGCTTTCAGTGGATTTGGACTTTCCTTCCTCTTAAGCTTTCCAGGGTACTTACCCTTTTCTCCTCCTTACAATGGCCACATACTTGTAAACTTATTAGCAGCTTAGTCTGCTCAAGGTGACTTATGGACAAAGGGATAGAATTAATATTTATTGAGTTCCATAAGGTATAGTATGTTACATATGTTACTCTACAACTTTCATGGTCTAACTGTGAGAGATTTGATATAATGGTGGTTTTGTAGAAGATTACTAAAATGAACTTACTGTGGTGGCACATTCTCATAATGCTACTACCTCGGAAAACTGAAACAGGAAGATCACAAGTTTGAGTCTATTCTGGCAGTTTAGTGAGATCTGTCTCAACAGAAAAGGAGAAAGGGAGAGAAGGATAGGGGGAGAGAGAGAGAGAGAGAGAGAGAGAGAGAGAGAGAGAGAGAGATTTCTAATGAGTTCAAGCAAGAAATAGAGCCAAGTTTAGTCTATTAAAAGCAAAATCCATTTCCATATATAATATTGACTATCAATGTTATTGATTATACCGATTTTAATGACACACTTGAAATGAAGTTTTGTGGCCATGCTTGGTGTGTATGTAAGAGACAAACTCCCTAACAAGGTCAGCCTCAGTCAGAAAAGACTTTAGTGCCCATGACTTTGCGGACTGTGTCCTTCACATCCGTATTCCTCATACTGTAGATCAGGGGGTTCAGCATGGGGATCACCACCGTGTAAAACACAGAGGCCACCTTGACTGTGTGCCTGGAGTTCTTGGAGTTGGGCACACAGTACAGGAAGAGGATGGTGCCGTGGAAGATGGTGATGGCCGTCAGGTGCGAGGCGCAGGTGGAGAAGGCCTTGCGGCGCCCGCTGGCCGACCGCATCTTCAGGAGGGTGACCACAATGAGCACGTAGGACAGGAGGATGATGAAGAGGGTGCTGACTTCGTTAAAAGTGGCAAAAATGAAAAGCAGCAGATGGTTGATGTAAGTGTCAGAGCGAGAGAGAGAGAGAAGCGAGGAGAACTCGCAGAAGAAGTGATTGATTGTGTTGAAACCATGGAAAGATAACCATAGGGCAGAACAGGTCAGTGTCAGGGAGCACACCACCCCCCAGGTGTAAGACCCGGCCACCAGCAGGGCACAGAGCCTCTGGGACATGGCGACTGTGTAGAGCAGCGGGTTGCAGATGGCCACGAAGCGGTCATAGGCCATCACTGCTAAGACGAAGGACTCGGTTACCACAAAGGTGCAAAAAAAAAAGAACTGCACTACACAACCTGAAAATGAGATGCTTCTGTCGGCCGCCACGAGGTTCACCAGCATCTTGGGAGCAACGATGGAGGAATAGCAGAAGTCCACGAAGGAGAGGTGGCTGAGGAAGAAGTACATGGGGGTGTGCAGCTTGGGGTTGATTCTGATTATGAGAATCATCCCGATATTCCCCACCACGGTGACGCCGTAGATGGCCAGAAAGATCAGGAACAGGGGTACTTGCAGGTCTGGGTAATCGGAGAAGCCCAGGAGGGCGAAGGTGGCCCCACTTCTGTTCCTATCTGATGGAAGCATGGTTGCCACTGGTCAGACCCTCTCAGTCCTGAATATAGAAAGGACAAGAAATGAGAAAACAGGAAGGTGGGTTCACTCTTCTCCGGACAGTGGAGGGTTAGGCAAAATGTCTGTTTTCATAATATGAGTGTCTACTCTCTTGGGTTGGCTATGCATCGATATATTTTGAAATATACTAACCATTTTAAATGTCTTTACAAGTCCTATTACTGAAATAAATAATAACATTTAATATTTAAAAGTAGAAAAAGTGAGATCATTTTCATTGTTACCTTGAAAATAGAGAGCTGTTTTCAGTCTTTAGAGAGTATCTGCCACAGCTTTTAAACATTGTGAATTCAGAAAAAATAAACATGACTATACTATGATGATTTTCTCTGCTCTGATAAGATGTAGAAATCAGAAATTGCTAAGATAACTTTTATGTTAAATGTCACATGGTTATATTACTGTTTAAGAAATCTAACAGCACGTCACCGTGTGCCCCTATATATGTACTTTTGTGCATCACTTAAGTCTGTCTTTCTGACCCCGCCAATGAGATCCCAAAATAAATCTCAATGGTCTATTGCAGAGAGTACAACTCTCAGCTCATGTGGGTCTAATTACCATTGTTTTTCCTTATTGTTTGAACAATAACAACCTGAGAGTTGATTACAAAAATGTTCCAGTTGACCTGCTCATTCTAGATCCAAGGAAGTCTTGACTTTCCCTAAAACGTCCAGGTAGACAGGCTGCACTTTTAGTGCTAGTGCCAGATCCTCAGGCTCCTGGTAATGCACCTGTGTGTTGACCCCATTCTCTGGTCCCAGCTCTGGGCTCCAATGCCCACACGTGCCTTTTGTCAATGGCTGTATGTGCAGTGAATGAACAAACCATGGATTCTAATCTTACAGAAAACCACTCCACAATGGAACACTTGCCACGAAGATATATTAAAAAACATCAAAATGAAACACACAAATATGGTACTTGGGGAAATTTTTTGTCATGCAGGAATAAGTAACCCCCCAAAAAATGGACATCAAGACTTCTCTTTCCTGGGTGTCAGGTATCAGCCTTTATTCTCTCTCTCTCTCTCTCTCTCTCTCTCTCTACTTCTGTCTCTCTACCTCTATCTCTCCCTCTCTCTCTCTATTTCTCTCTGTCTCTCTCTCAAAACACTTAGCTTATTCCTTTTGTTCCTAGTTACCTGTAACAAAGAAATCTTAACAATTTTAGATAGTTCTGTCCCATTTCATGAAAAAGAGTGATTGGAAAGAGCCACCCGGCATCTTCCATTGGTGCCAATACCACCCACATCCTACCCTGACAGGAATCTGCTTCCTTCTTGTACTTGGTAAATTTGTCTCTAGTGATACAGTGCAAGAAACGTGGTGTCGGGTCATAGGCGGGATAGAGGCAGTCAGTGACTTCGTGCCTGGGAAACACAGGAAGGGAACTTCAAAAGAAAACTCATCACAAAGCCAGAAGTTTTATCATATTTTTTCTTACTACCATATTTTATTTATCTGAGACACTCGAAATTTTCTTTTAAACTAATATTATACCTTATGTGTTGACTTTTGCATCTCAAGTAATATTAAAATTTCTATTAGGTTTTGGTATCTTTTGCTCAGGAAAAATTATAACTGAATTCCTCTCCTCAATAGCTCTCTTTTCCCTTAATATGATTCTTAGCTTTTGCTATAAGCAGTCACATCATTTTATGTGTCTCAATCTTAATCAAATCTACTACTGTCTTTAAATTTTTCACAGATCTATTCAATCATTTTATAATATTGTATTTGAAGATTTGTCTGTTTGATGATCGCGACTTTAAAAATTTACCCGTCAAGTAGCTCACAGTCCCACGTTTCTCAGTGTGTTTTTACCTTCTCCTCCCAACCCCCCAGGGGCTCTTGAGGTTCTCGGGTGGACTGAGCCCTCTACTTCACAGATTCGCATCCATGTGCAATTTCTGTTTCTTCCTCCTTCCCCGCTCATTCTTAAGAAGAGTCCAGCCTGTCATCCCAGCAGTGTCGGAGCCCGAGGCAGGAGACTTGTAAGTCTGAGCCCTGCGTGGGCAACTTAGCACCTTAACAAGACCTTGTCTTTTCATCCAAATCTAGAAAAAAAAAAGGGGCTGGGTTACCGCTCAGTGCAAAGGCCCTGAGTTTGATCCCCAGTGCCACAGACAGAAAAACACAAAAGCTGTTGAAAAAGTTTCCAGGTCAGTCTCCTTCCTCTCGAATTGATTTACATAAGAAAATTAATGTTACATTGTCTTTAGAATTTAGGAACAAACCTGCTGATGGCAAGCACAGGACTCATCCTGGTTGCAGTTGCTGTTTGCTGTCTTATATCTGTAGTTAAAACCTTGGAGACCAGAACCCTAGAGACTATTTCTTACTCCAATCTCTCAATGTCAGACAATAATTAAAATTAATTAATTCAGTCTGATGCAATCTACCGTTGAGGAGGTAAAGTTTAGCAACATCAGGAGCATCTCATATGAAAGTTATTGCAGCATTAAGACCAATTCCTCTAAAGTAATGTACGCATTGAGGTCACCGTCCCTAGAACCCTAGCCGCCCCCATGTGTTCCGTGTTTCAATCGTGGCAATACGTGGTACTGTAAAAATCATCTTACCAAACTTTGCTGGAGCGGCTATCATTTGCCATAATCTAGCCCATGTCACACACTCGTACACTGGAGGAGGATGAATCTCAGGCTCTCAAGCCACTGCGCCCCCCTGCAAGGTACAGCAAAAATACCTACGAATGTAAACATTGTCCTTGACAAATCTCTGCCCGGTTGACTGTTTCTCTCCCGTGCTATGTGGGGCAACAGCTGCGTGTTTCTTTACAAAGTAGCCCCTCCCGCCTAGCCATTTTTAATGCCTCTTCCTGAATTCCACCGTCTTACGGTTCTTGGTGAGACCTTCTAGGAGCAAGCTACATTTGGCAGTGGCTGCCTTACTAATTCAGATTTTGTGTTTAAATTACGTAACATGATCAAACGTATTTTCAAATCCGTTTTATTGCATTTATTATGTAACCCTTCTCATCGCTAGAGTAGAAGTTGCAAGAAAGCAGAAAATTAATTGTTCAGTTCAATCCGATGTCCTAAATTCCTCGATTATTGATTGTCACATGAGTACTTGTTGAATAGTAAGTACTAACAACCGGGACACCAGCATAGAGCCAAAATTAAAATAAATGTGGGAAGTTAGAGAAGACAGGGCATGGGCACATATGCCCATGTATAAACACACACACACACACACACACACACACACACACACACACACACACACACCACACACACACATCTAGATATTTCTGCATGAATTATTTAAAATACACATGCACAATTATATTCTGTTAAGATGAGAAGTCAAAATTAGACATTGCAGGTCTGCTCTACTGATTTTCTTACACCTTCTCAAGTTCATGAAAATAGAAAGAATATAATACACCACAGAAAAAGTATTCGCAAATAAAAAACAGCATCATAATTATTGTCCCATAAAAGTAACTGAAGTTTCATCATGTCTGTTGCTCAAGCAATGTGTTTGAGTACCACTTATAACCAAGGATACATTTTAGATAAAAATGACCCAGAAATGCATCTTATTAAAATTTTTATCATTCTTTCTGTGGTAATATGTCACATCATTGAATATGGATCTTTAAAACAGTATTCATTCCACAATCATAATAACAAGAGGTTATTTTATGAGAATTGTTTTGTGGCTTACAAATCAGCTAAAGGAAGCTAACATACAAAAATATAATTTATTAAGTATTCATTCACTAAATAAATACTTGTGATAGCCTTAACCCAAGTCAGTGCTATCTTATAGGGACACCAGAGAATGTTTGTTTACTTATTAACTTATACTTAAAGGAAGTTACAAAAAAGCTTTCATTTTCCAGTAATGTTAAAAAGGATCAAGTGGAGGGTTTTTCTATTTTCTTTGCTCTTCACTTTTTACCTTTTCTTTCTTTCTTTCTTTTTCTCTTTTCCATGTGATACGGGACATGGAACCCAGAGCCTCCACACTGAGCTACATCTCCAGGCTCCCCTCCACTTTTTAAAACTTTGACACAGCTTTAGTTATTATGTCACTCAGGCTCAGCTCAAACTCAGGATCCTCCTGCCCCCAGGGTGCTGTCATTATAGACATGTACCCCTCATCCAGCTGGGGGTGTCACAAAGAGGTCACAAATGGAGACACATTAAGTTACCTACATGAAAAAAGGAAAGAAATACACTGAAGTGTGTGGGATACTATGAAATTTCTAAATCTCTTTGTAAAGATTTAAATAAGATCTCACACGGTGATGCTAGTTGTGGTCAACAAGGAAGAAAGAGAATTGGCCAGGGTGTATCTATTTGTATCCTTCATAACTGATTTGTCACTTAATTTTATGGCACTGGGCAATATGGAAAATTAGAATGGCATTGGCAGAGATTTTTTGTACCCATCATTTTTAAAATTACCGATAAATAATCTCCCCTCTGCAAAAATAATCCAGAATAGTAAAACAAGAATCTTTATCAACTTTGTTGTGAACCTCTAAGTCTTTTGAAGAATTCCAAAGAAACAGCACAAAGTCTTTCAGTCAAAACAACTACCACCCCAACTACTTGAAACAGTGAGGTTTTTCTTTCCTCAAATATATTCTTGACGAGACATTCCCAGGTGGAGCCTGGAAAAGGGGTGTGTGTGTGTGTGTGTGTGTGTGTGTGTGTGTGTGTAGACCGCACTTTGGACCAGAGGATGTGACTCTTTAGGAACAGAAAGGGTCTTTAATCTTATGAATTTGGATCATTCAAAATGCAATTATATTTGTTGAAAAAACAGAGAATGAGAGAGAGAGGTGTATTTCTCTATCCATCTCCCTTACTAAGATCACAACATCACTGCTGATTTATCTAACAGCACAACCAGTCATAAAACAAACATATCATTAAACACTCCAGCCAAGGGGCTCAAGATGAGTCACAGTGATAGCTCAGGGGTAGAGCAGGCATTTAGCATGAAGAAGGCCAAAATTTAGCTCAGTTCCAAAAACCAAAACCAAAGCTAAACAAACAAGCAAAACAAATCAAATCAAACACCTCATGAAAAATGACACTTCATAGTAACAGCAACGTGTTCATTTGTTTCCGCGTGAAGCCTCGCTAAGGGACTGCGAATGGTTGGCCACCAAGCCACATCTCAAGTCCATTTATTCATTATTTATTTTCAATTTGAGGATCTCACTAGTAGGTTCAGTGAAGGTCTTCTTACGTGGCCTGAGCTGCTGGGGAACTTGAGGTCCCCCTGATTCAGTCCCCTAAGCAGCTCAGGCTGCCCATGGGCTGCATATACACACCTGGAGAAATACATTCTAATATCATTTACTTCTGCATGTCTCTCCATTTAATGTCATTCAACTTGTTCCTACACTGATTAACTCAAAAGCACATGTGAATGAAGGGTCTGTATCAGTCTGGGTAGCTTCTGCCTTTCTCTTCGGGGGTGGCTCTGGAGGTGGCCAAGCGCGCAACCCACTTGGAGGTACAGGTGGACTGACTGCCTCCCTGTCAGGAAGGTCATTCTTGGTCTGTGGGTTCAGGCAGTGTCATTTTAATTCATTCCTTTTGAAATATACCACCGTTTTTGCCTAATGATTTTAATGCTTTTCAAAATCAGCTATAATACCTTTCTTTTTGTCAGCAGCTCTAAAATCATGATTTTCTCATCCCGTATTTTCCCTTGATGTCTTCTGAACTTCCTGTCACTAACTGCTGCGTGATCCTGAGATACAGTGCATAAAGGCAGACACTTCAAATTTGCTTCATTTGTTTGCCAGTTCTCAGGTTAATGAGTTGATACACCAAAAACTTTAATAATAACCAAGAGCTTCTATATTTTTATTTTTGGTATCGAGATTCCAACATTTTTCATGCTTTTAAATCGATGGCAGTGAATATTAATTTTTACATTATTTTTTCTACATATAAACCAAGGACAGCCATGTCAAATTCCATCAAGTGTCTTTTCAAAGTGACCTGACAAACTACCAGAAAGTGCGCCACCATCTACCTGTATATGAATTGGTCTTATCACATGTGCTTCTCCATGCATGGTGACTCTTTCAATTGTCATGTTTCTATTGATTCAATTTTCAGAATCCATGGGATGCAGGTATTAGAAATAATCATTCCCCCTTTCATTAAACAGCATATCATCTGCATCTCCCAGGAAGCCACAATTCTTCAGTTGTACAACACAAATAAATTTGAAATCCAGCCGTTCATTGTCCCACATATTAACAAACCAGGAAAGGATTTTCTGCCATAACCATCATCTTCCAGTAACTGCATTCCTCGTACTACAAGACTGTCTGCTGCACTATGAGTGTGTTTGGTAGTACAGAGAATTTGAGAAAATAAAGTTTCTACAGGTCATAATCTCCTGGGTTTTACTCTAGTTTTTAATTTTGTTAATATCTTCACAGGATATGAATTCATCAGTATCACAGTCATTAGTAAAGAAAGACCTGTACAAGTTCAGACTGCAGGTGTTGGAGGCCCATGACCCCTCTGGCTATTCAGTAGGATTGAATATACCTCTTTGGATGAGGTCAGTGAAATGGGACTTTCGTGTCTACAATTTTCCGGAAGACATTCTTCACATCCTTGTTCCTCAGGCTGTAGATCAGAGGGTTCAGCATGGGGTTGACAACAGTGTAGAACACGGAGGCCACTTTGACTGTCTGCCGAGAGTTCTTGGAGTTGGGCACGCAGTAGAGGGAAAGGATGGTGCCGTGGAAGATGGTGATGGCCGTCAGGTGGGAGGCGCAGGTGGAGAAGGCCTTGCGGCGCCCACTGGCCGATCGCATCTTTAACACAGTCACAAAAATGAACACATAGGAGGTGAAGATAATCAGCAGCGTGCTCACCTCGTTGAAGGTGGCGAAACAAAAGAGCAGCAGGTGCGGGACGCGTGTGTCAGAGGCGGAGACGGCGATAACGGAGGTATATTCGCAGAAAAAGTGGTTGATGACTTTTCGTCCCGTGTAGCTCAGCTGTAGGGCGTAGCAAAGAAGGACAAAGGGGCAAAACATAGCCCAGAAGTAGGAGCCAGCCACCAGCAGGGCGCAGAGCCTTTGTGACATGGCAACGGCGTAAAGCAGAGGGTTGCAGATGGCCACAAAGCGGTCATAGGCCATCACTGCCAGCAAGAACGACTCCGCCACCACAGCCACGCAAGACAGGTAGAACTGCAGCATGCAGCTCCAGTAGAAGATGGTTCTGTCCTCCACGACCAGATTCTCGAGGAGCTTGGGGGTGACGACAGAAGAATAACAGAAGTCCACGAGAGAAAGGTGACTCAGGAAAAAGTACATGGGAGTGTGGAACTTGGAGTTGACCTTGATAATCCCTATCATTCCCAGGTTCCCTACCGCAGTGACAATGTACATGACCAGGAACAGGAGGAACAGAGGGACCCGGAGTCCAGGGAAGTCAGTGAAACCCAACAGGACAAAGGTGGGCTCCACACTCAGGTTTCGTAGAGTCTTCACCATACCTCCTTTCACCTGGAGAGTCTGTTTGAAGGAACTTGTTCCTGTAACATGCAAGATTCACGGGATAAGCGGCATTGACAGACTTCTACAAGTAAAAAATGTTTCTACATACGTATGTGCAACAGTGAAGTCCCTGTGGGAACTTGGGAAAGATGGGCTTCAAAGAACAATAGAACTTGAGATGCGCCTAGCTGATTCATATCATTAATTAAAATCAGCAAGATAATATGCTTCTGTTCTAAAAATTCAACAAAACATGAGAGGAATCCAAAAGCAGAATTTAGCAGTCCCATTTCACAACTTCTATTCCATAAATGCTTTTTCTTTTGTTGGGTAGTATAGTGGTTGCTGAGTGGTTATGAGGAAAACGACCTGTACTTCACCTCTGATTGGAAGTGAGTTTTGTTTGTTTTGTGTCTTACATACTTGCCCCTAGTGTAGTCCTAGGCACCCTGTAAATAGCTCAAAAAGTCCCAATCTATATCAGATAAGAGTTCTCTCAAGATTAACTGTTGTTCCTTCTTGTAGAAGTCCACACATCAACGTAGGATGCACATAAAAGACCCAACAAATTTACTTTTTTTCTTTGTAATGATTGTCAATGGATCGAAGCTTAATACACTCAGCAGTGTTAAATTCTTTCTTGCTTATTTCTGGTCTCAGAGTTGGATAGGATCTACAGTGATTTAACACAAAAGTCAACATTAAAACAGATCCCAGACACAAATTTGTCAAAATAGCATTTACATCGTTTCATAGTAAACTATGAATGAACTTACCTGCTAGAGAGAAAAGGGCTATCCCACCCTCCTGTCTCTCAAAGGCTGAACATAACATGGATGCTGGGGCTCTTACATCATTGTTCTATCCCTGGGGACTTCAACTCCAGAGAATTCTGACCAAATTGTCTCTTGTAAGCATCAAAACAGGCAATTAGGGAAAACGTTGGCCTCTTGTGCCATCTTTAGTGACTAGAATTTCCTTCAACTTACACAAAGAATTAATAACATGAATGACTACCACGCTTTGTTTGTGCATAATTAAAATGCCTTCGTAAGTTAAAAAGTGACATCTTATACCACCTCCAAAATTCAATCAGCTGGTGGATTTTTTAGAGGCATGAATTTGAGTGTATCAATTGTAGTTCAGACTATCTACAAGACTACCCAAAAGTTTCTCATTTTGAGCGGATCCTAAATCAAATGAAAAACTACACTGAGTTCTGATTGCCGGGTAGTCTGAAGTGTTATGCGTATCATCTAACCGAGCATACGTGGCTGTCCTTAAGGTGTGTTTGATGGATAGGTGGGTGTGGTTGAGAGCATCCGATCAATTGTTGATCAGATACTCAGGACTCTAAAGTAATGCAGCGATTTTCTCTGCCAACAATGGCTCAGTTGTTGAGAAACAACCTCTGACATTTTCACAGACCCGTTAGAAAGTGCATGGCTGCCACTAAAGCACCTATTTACCATGCATCCTGAATGGTTTATATTGAACAGAACATTATCTGTTCTACACATGTATAAAATTAAGCGTATGTGGCAGTAGGCTTCCCTCCTGATCTGGAAGGCACGGTAAACCCCATGAAATGTCACAGAGACATCCTCAGTCCGTACACCAGATTCTTATCTGCCTTTGCCCAATGGGACTCAGAGCCTCATGGGCTGGGGAGTTCCCATGGCAAGTGGAATGTGGACAAAAAGCACTGGACCGTTATCTTTGGGTGATTCCCGACAGTGTGTTGACATATCAAAAAGTGTAGCACACCAATCCTGATCAGGGGACCCTGAAGGACAGCAGTGAGCAAAGCATCCCCCAAGACTACTTAGAAATTTCCCAAGTGTCCTTGCACCATTGTGTTCACCTTTTCGAACTTAGTTATGAGATGATCTCTGTGGCAAAGCATTCAGGGTGGAGTGACATCCTCCAGAATGTTATATGTCCAGAATTTATGAGTAACATTTATTACTGTTTCTCCAGCATTTTATGAAACTCAGAATTTATGAGCACAACATGCATGCAATTTTGGATGAGATGTTATTTTGCATTCTAGGAATATCTAATAAAAAGTTTGCCCTATATTCCTGTGGTGCACTTTTAATACATATATGCCCTTTAAATCTTTATGGTCCTACTTGTGATGCACTTCATTTAACTCAAATTTAGAATGGCTTATAATGTGAAGTTACAAATTCTGTCGAATGAGAGGTTAAAAAATTAAGGCTCATTCGTGGCAAAAATGTAGTTTTTCCATTAATGTTAATTTAATACCCACCCTTTCTCAACCAGATTGTAATAAACTGTTTGCTGAAATTCACATGACTAGAAATAGGAGTCATATGAGTCCACGGTGCTCCTCTGACAGTTGACTGTTTTGAATACATGTAATTTTTGCAGTGAAATATAGCACGTACTTTATGAAAGAGCAATACTCTAATTTTTACTAGTAAGCAGGCTACCACTTTTATGAATAAAAATAAATTTCTAACATTCAACATGAACATGCAAAAAGATGGTTGTTAGACATACCAACCACAGTGAGCTGAGGCATGTACTTAAGTGAACTCAGAAGCGTCGGCTTCCTGATTACAATGGTAGGGAACAATATTGAATCCACATATATTTGGTGAACAGGGAATTAGGTTTACTTCTGGAATACACATATGTCATTGTATTATAGAGCACAAGGTATTTAAAATAATTTACAGGTATTGCAACCAATGGTTGAAGAGTTAACATCTTCATATTTTTGTTTTGCCTGTGGTTTAAAGCGCTTTCCCTAAACTTAGATGCACTCAGAATGAATTATCATGGAATGTGCTGTCATCGATGTATTAAAACCCTAACAATTGACTTATTTGGATCATTACTTGCACTATAGTAATTCATTGACCTGTAGCACAATAAATCATTTCATTCAGATATAAATAATAAGTCTAAGATATCACACAGAGTGGCAAACAGATTTAGTGATAACCAGTTTTCTGAATGTCTCCTTCACATCCTTGTTCCTGAGGCTGTAGATCAGTGGGTTCAGCATGGGAATCACAGTCGTGTAAAACACAGAGGCCACCTTGACGATGAGGCGCGGAGACTCCGGGGTAGAGGCACAGAAGACAAAGACGATGGTCCCGTGAAAGAGGGTGATGGCCGTGAGGTGGGAGGCGCAGGTGGAGAAGGCCTTCCAGCGCCCACTGGCAGATGGCATCCTCACGACGATGATGAAAATGAACAGGTATGACATCAGAATGATCGCTAGGCTGCTCACCTCATTGAAGACAGTGACGACAAAGCACAGCACCTGGCTGACAGAGGCATCCGAACAGGAAGCGGAAACGATCACTGAGTGGTCGCAGACGAAGTTGTTTATGGTGCTGGAATTACGATACGACAGTGAGAGAAGGAAATACGTAAGTACCAGGGAGCATAGGCTGCCCCACGCGTAGGGCGCGGCCACCAGGAGAACGCACAGCTTCCGAGACATGATCGTGGCATAGAGCAGAGGGCGACACACGGCCATGAATCGGTCATATGCCATGGCTGTCAATATGAACGTTTCCGCCATTCCAAAAACGCACACAAAAGAAAACTGCATGATACAACTGGAGAAAGAGGTGGTCCTATCTTCTGCAAGCAAGTTCTCCAGGAGTTTAGGTGTCACCGTTGTGGAGAAGCAGAAATCCACGAAGGACAAGTGGCTAAGGAAAAAGTACATGACTGTGTGGAGCGTGGGGTTAGCCCTGATGGCTACAATCATACCCAAGTTGCCCACCACTGTGACGCTGTAGACGAATAAGGAAACCAGAAAAAGGGGAAACCGGAGTTGTGGATACTCTGAAAATCCCAGGAGGATGAACTTGGGCGTGGTGCTTTGATTTCCTTCGCAGGACATCCTGATTCCTGTTGGATGAGAAACCAAGGTTATTCCTGAAAAGCAGTCTGCGTCACGAGAAAAAACAGAAACGAGCATCACATGTTTGTGGGAAAAGTGTTTCCTCCAACTGCGCACCCCAACCGCCAGCAGCGGCAGCGTCTCCTGGAAATTTCTTGGGACAGCAGATTCTCCAACTCCGTTATCAACTTCTGAATTAAAATTTGTGTTTTCTCGGTCCTCCAGAAAGTTCGGATACATGCTGCAATGTGGGAATCATTGTGGTTAAAAAAAAAAACAAATACCAATCATTCTAGAATTTAAAAGTCAGCTTTTGTTAGCATTATTAGTATAGAGCTAACATATGAATTTATAACCCAAGATAATCATTCAAAACAATAGCATAAGAAAACCACAGGACAGAATCACCGAGCGCCTGATCGTGGTCCAAAACTCAGGATCGCAGGCCATGACCTCGTGAATGGTGAAACATAAATCACAGTTTTGTTTTTGCATTTGCTTCCTTTTCTAGGAGAAATATAGAATTAAGTGACCATAGCATTTAGGAGGTGGAGTAAATCTCAAATGTATTTAGTCTGTGACTTTCACCTAACACTTAAACATTCACTCCAAATTTTCACCTGTGAAATAATCGTAGCTTTCTTCCACGTGAATCTTCACTGATGCCTACACTACCTCCTGGGATTCTTCATAGATCTTTTCTTGACAAACTGTTTATGTATTTTAACTTCTAATCTGAACTCATCTTGCATCTTGCGTGATATATTTAGATAGATAGGTAGATAGATAGATTTCATATACAGAGACAGATATTTGTGAGTGAAGATGAGAGTAGGAACATCTTAGAGTTACAAACAGCACTTCTGCACAATGTACGTTCTATGATATAACAAAAAACTTTCCATAAACAGTAAGAACCAAAATAGAAGAATCTCTTCGTTGAGGGAGACAAAGTTGGCATAGGCAGGGAAGTACAAGCAGTGAGACTGTAAAATGAATCCCCCTAAATGAAGACGTGAATTGGGGATGTAGGAAAAATGCATCTCCACTGGTTTTCAGCCTTCCGCTTTGCCACAGCAAGCGTTCAGTTACAGATCCGCCCGTGAGCTCTCGCTGCCTACCTGCAAGTGAACTGCTCGTAATTTCCAGCGTAGGCCACCCATGAGAAGCACACTCAGTCCAAGAGCAGGTGTGACTTACGGGACACGCTTTAACCATCGTTCTTATTCACAACTTTTTAAATAAAGGACTCTCCCTTCAGCACCCCCACATACCGGGAAGGTCTGCAGCTCCTCTGGCTATGTGGCATGCTAATGAGGCCAATTAATAAATACTAAGAAAAAATTCCTGTCCATCTCCAATGAACTTTATAAACAAAAATGACCTCAAATAAGTTTTTTTTTGCCGAAATAACAATTCTTAAATAAAGTCCAGGGTAGTAGAAAAACGACTAAAAACCAGATATATTTTCTGTGACTTTTCTGCCACTTGGTAGGTCCAATTCTGCCATTTGCTGTAATCAAGAAAATTCATTCTGTGAAACACTTCTTTCATTTGTCATGAAAATCAAGATGTCCCTGACCAGAAAAGAGACCTACCTAGACCAGAAGCACAGGACTGTAATTCTAGAACAATGGGAGGCTGAGGCAGGAGGATTGCAAGTTTGAACCAGTCTGGGTAACTTAATGGCTTAGCACGACTCAGTCTCAGAATCAAAAATAACAAATAGGCTGGAGATGTAGCTCTGTATGGAGGGCTTGGTTACAAAAGTACCGTCTATTTTGCTTTGAGATTTACCTGCATAAACCGGGCCTTAGTTGAGAAATACTAACAGATACACGAACTGAACTGAAACCCGGAAACTCTTGGTGAATTTACAGAGAATTTCTTTTGTAAATTCCTCTTGGTGGCATGCAGCAGAGGGCCACAAGCCCTCTCCACACCGCCACTGCTCCTGCCTAGTCGCAGAAAGCTAACATGGTTTAAGATTGCAAGAGATTCAAGGTTCCTGCGAATTCAAAAGCTGTGTCTCTGCAATAGCGTTTGATCTCCAGGACGCAAGGCACGTAAGCAAATACAAAAAAAGTTCTGAAAACCGAATCCAGTCTCTCTTTGCCAAACGCGGGTTTTAATATGTGCGCTTGCCTCTGGAGATACAGACATTAAAGAACTATAATCACAGCCTTGCTCCGTGAGCTGCAAAAACACACAATCAGCTGAAACACGGTCCCTTGTGTCATTGTGACAGACGCATTAGCTTCATTAACTTGTAAAGCGACGGGGATAATGACACCATCATGTTTATCTCATTAAGCACTTGTAGGTACTGCATTGTTGATAATACACGTTCACTCACTAAAGAAAATGTGAACAGCCCAACGTGAAAATTGGCCCAAAAAAAGGAATTCGGAGATAACTTGGGCTAATTTCCTTTGCGTATTAACGGAGGAGAGTCATGAGGGGACAATAAGTGTCACCAATGCGAGGGACAAGAAGAGGTGCCTGTGTTCTCTGCACAGTGAGAAGCGTTTCACTCTTCTGACCTTGAAACTCATCCTATGAGAAAACCATCCAGAAAATGCAGATTGGCGGGCATTCTGCAGGGCACGTGGCCAGTCTTCCTGACAGATGTCCAAGTGATGGCAGAGAAAGGAGAGACACACTGTCACAGGCCAGAATGTCCGAGGAGTCCCGCCCACTGGATAGTGCTATCAAGAGAAGGATGGCACCAGCAGCGAGCTCCTTCCCCCACACTAACCACGGAAACACACTGAAGTCCAGGAAAACTCAGGAATTTCATGACAGTACTAGACCAGTGTTTCTTACGTATATGTTTGTCTGTCCTTCTTTTCTTCCTTCCTTCCTAGGGTTAGTGTCAGGGTTAGGTCTTGGGCTAGGGTCTGGGCTAGACCTAGGGTTAGAGCAAGGGCTGGGGCAAGCCTTCATTGTGGGGATTGAGCTAGGGTTAGGTTGAGGACTAGGTTTAGGCCTAATGCCAGCTTTAGGGCTACGATTAGGGTTAGAGATAGTTTGGGCTACAATTAAGGTTAGTGCTAAGGTTACAGCTAGGGCTTAAGTTTAGGCCTAGGTTTAGGTTTAGGGCGATGATGAATGTTAGGGCTGGGGTTAGGATTAGGGTCAGGTCTATTGCAAGGGTTAGGGGAAGTCCTAGGGGAATTGTTAGGGCTCGGGTTGAGGCTAGGACTAGACTTAGAGTTAGGTTTTTAGTTTAGGGCTACGTTTGGGGCTATGGCTTAGGGTTATTGTCTGAATCCTAGCATTTTCACAGACAGAATCATTCAATATTTGTTCTGTGAATGGCATGTTTCAGTTAAAATAATACCTTTGAGGTACATACATATTGTTTTATTTTACAATATATATTTACAAATTATGCACTTATACATGTAGTCTACATATATTATGTTTTCTAGGATATATTTGAATACATCTATAGGTACACATACTTTAAATGTATATATACATGATCGCATATATATATATATATGAAATCTAATCCCGCATCTCTCCACTGAACTTCATCCCCACATCCTCTTTTTGTTTTGTTTTCTTTATTTCTTTTTCTCCCTTTCTTTTAGTTTTTATTTTGAGACAGGCCCTGGGCTGCCCAGACTAAGCTCAAACTTGCTACTTACTTTCCTGCCTCAGCCTCCCAGAGAATATATTTTTCTTACAATGTTTAATAGTATTATATTGCTTGCATGCAACAGATTTTTTTAATGTATTCATCTATGATGATTTAGGTTATTTCCACATCTTGGTCATTTTTATCAGTGCTGCAGTGGAGATGGGACTATAGACATATCTTTGTGATTGCAATTTAAATTCCTCTGAATATTTACCTTCACGTGGACAGTTGGATCATAGGATGGACTTTGGTTATTTTGTCTATTTTTGGACCTTTCAGATGCAGAAAGTATCCCGTTACATATGACCCTAACAATACACAACGACTCAATTTTCTCCAGCCTCCTTGTCCAATAATTGTTTCTTTATTTCCTTTTCTTTTTCCTATTCTATAATTGTATGCAATGTTCGGCTTGGATAATAAAGTTGAGAGTCTATAGGAAGTTTCTGAACATTTCTACGGCATTATGTAAACCTGTAATTATCATCAACCTAAAAATGTATTTAAGGGCAGCAGCATTCACCTAAAAGGTTTAGTTCATTGACTATCTACCACCATACTTATCACTGCTTTATGCTGAAGTATAACTTGTGACTTGAAATAGTGTAATTCTTTAACAAATATCCCCTTGACATCCATTTCCTCTCACCTTAAATTGTTTTTCCCCAAACCATCCTTTTTATGAGGATAAGATCTTGTTGCATAATAATTACCTTTAAATTGGGGAGTTGGTGCACAAACTCCTTAAACATGTTTCTTCCCATTCTCCTCTGTGACCTGTGGCCTCACATCTCCCTCCGTGTGTGTGTGTGTGTGTGTGTGTGTGTGTGTGTGTGTGTGTGTGTGTCTACAGAAGGACTATATAGAAACTTCAGCTCATCACAACACCATTGAAGACTGAACACAAGGCACATGGAGACAATCAGGAGTTCTTTGTCCTTAAAGGGTACCAAGCTTGGTACTAATCATGGGTTAGAAACTCTCCTAGTTTTTTTCAGGCAAAGTAAAATTTGCTAGATTTTGAACTTATTACACCCCTTCTTTCTGTACCCATGACTGGAGAGTTCTAAGAGTGAAGTTTTACAAGAGGACCAGAGTTCTCTTACCCCTTGGCTTTGGACTTAGCCACCTGAGATGGGCTCTGTTCTAATTGTCGTGATAACAGCTGAGATTCAGCCAGCGAATTGATCTATATTCACCTTATCAGAACACTACATTTAGCCTCCACTTTCAACAAAGACCACTGACTAAATGGACCAAGGGAGAGGAAGGGATACAAAGCTGGAAGCTGAAAATTATCTCACAAGTTAGCTCAGTCTCAAGGCAGAAGTGGCCAAACCAATACTGTAGAGTTGTATCAGCCAATCAGAGATCCGAAGAATGGTCTCACAGCATGTCAATAGAGTGTGTGATTGGGGTTATTTTGTAGACATATCTGCCACCTGAAGAGTTGCATTGTCTTATATTAATATCCATTTCCTATTAACATTCTATAAGAATCTAGATAATAAATAATATGCATCTATGTGGACTATTTTTCACTGGAAAATGACTCTGTCATGGCCTCAGTCATATTTCCAACATGCAATAAATAGCCAATGCGCAATCCCATCGGCACAGTGAGGAAGGCAGGAAGACTCACATGCAATTTAAAGCACATAATATTTTATTGTTGTACAGCGGTGCAAACATGTGATCTATAATTCCAGAAATGATTTAACTGCATCAGATTCTCTATTTTGAAAAAAGAATATATCGTTATTGATTTTCACTTGCCTGTAACATTTTTAATATCAATGTTTTCCATTTAGGAATAAATGTAACTCTTGTATATTTAATATTTTCAGTTAAGCAACTCTGAAATATTTGTCATATAAAAACAGGACACCCGTTGTAAAAGATAACACTAAAATTATCTAAAAATTAGCAAACTTATTTAGTCCAACACTGGGAGGGAAATTTATTTCCTGGGAGGGAAATAAATAGAACTTTTTTTCTCTTTTTCCCTCTCACTTAGAGATGAATATAAAAGCATAATGAGATTTAAGAACCATAGAAGAGCATAAATTATCTAATTGAGTGCAGTTTATGCCATTATTCGAAGAAAAAAACTGCTAGCCTCCAACCAGCACAGCACATAAAGCATCTTTTTAAAAACAGCCAAGGATGTGTGTGAGTGTGTGGTTGTATGTGGAGTCGTGTGATTCCATCTAGTGAGAGAAAACTTTGATGAAGATTAACTTCCTGATGGTCTCCTTCACGTCCTGGTTTCTAAGACTATAAATAAGTGGATTCAGCATCGGGATCACAATGCTGTAGAAGACAGTGGCTATTTTGACCAGGAGCAGCGAGCTTTTAGATTTGAGGACGCAGTAGAGAAGTATAATAATCCCGTGGAAGATACAGATGGTGGCCAGGTGGGAGGCGCAGGTGGAGAAGGCCTTCCGGAGTCCTCCCTTCGAAGGAATCTTGGTGACAGTGACAACTATGA
The DNA here is from genome assembly GCA_004027205.1 of Ctenodactylus gundi. NCBI lineage: Eukaryota > Metazoa > Chordata > Mammalia > Rodentia > Ctenodactylidae > Ctenodactylus > Ctenodactylus gundi. The sequence goes on from PVKB01001045.1 coordinate 110,120, forward strand.
AGACGTAGGAGGCCAGGATGATCAGGAGGCTGCAGAACTCATTGAAGGTAGAAATGACTAAGCACGCCAGCCGGCTGAAAAATGTGTCCGAGCAGGACACGGACAGGACGGCAGAGTACTCGCAGCAGAAGTGATTTATGATGTTAGGTCCACAGAAGGAGTGCTGCAAAAGGAAGTAGGTGAGTGTGGAGGAACAGAGGCCACCCCATAGGTAAGTCCCAGCTATGAGGTGCGCACAGAGCTTGGGAGACATGGCCACGGTGTACAGCAGGGGGTCGCAAACCGCCACAAAGCGGTCGTAGGCCATCACGGCCAGCATGAACATCTCTGTAATCACAAAAGTGCATCCAAAGAAAAATTGTGTCATGCACCCTCTGAAGGAGATGCTCCGATCTTCCACCACCATGATCTGTAATAGTTTTGGTGTAAATACGGAAGAATAACAAAAATCAAGAAAGGACAAGTGACTGAGGAAAAAGTACATAGGAACATGGAGTTTGGGGTTAATCCTAATAATTACAATCATGCCCAAGTTTCCCAAGGAAGAGAGCGTGTAGATGACCAGGAACACCAGGAAGAGGGGCACCTGGAGATGGGGATACTCTGAGAAGCCCAAGAGGACAAAAGTAACCTCAGAACTCTGGTTTCTCTGACTCCACGTTTGACTCCGATTGGAATATATCAAAGACTTCATCTTGAGCGGAGGGGCTCCTCAGAATGAGCTCCAAGAAAAGCAGGTAGGTTCCCAATGACAGGCAATCCATTCATGGATAGCGAAACAAAAGTCACATCTTCTGTTTCTGTACCCAGTTGTCATGTCGTGTCACTTGCTGAACATGGGATATTTCTCATCTACAAAAGAAGAAATAGACTTGCTATCTCATAACTCTCTTCCCCAGTATATTATACATAAACATGCATACCGAATTCTTAGCCCTGGGCAGACCCCTTATCAAAACTTCACTAATTATGAATAAGCATATATGTGAACTTTTATGTAAGTATATTGGACAGAAGGAAGAATAAAGGAATAATGAGAATACCTCTTAGTTGTGACAACTAGATTTATTGTAACAGATCGCTCAACAGAATCTACCATCAATGACTTCCCAGTGTGCGTCTTCCGGAGAAGTTCTTTCTTCTGCATCAGGAGAAAATGTTAGGAGTATAGCTTCTCAGCTATGAGTGACATGGGCCAGGCATTGCCAATGACGTATGGATATTTTAGCTAGATTTTGCTAGAAATTTTCTACATCAAAATTTGAATAAATTCTCTCCATTTGAACAACTCAAGTTCACCTTCTGGTCAAAAAGCAGCTATAATCCTCAATACTTTTACAGTACGGACATGTTTAAAGGCCTAACATATCATACATTGCTTCCTAAGGACTTGTTCTTGTTCTTAATTTAAAATGTAAATAACCCAAGTCAAGTACTGGAACTGGCTGAGAAAAATATAAGACAAACATCACATCGATGCAGCGACCCTGCCGTTGTCGTGTCGTTGTTGTCGTTGTGTGACTTTTCTTGAGTTTAGCAGCACGTTCCCTCTCACCCTCCCACCTATCCTTAGATTAAAGCTTCCCTCTTGAGAATTCTATATTTTCCTGATTATATCAATTGTACATTACAGAAAATAAGTCCATCACTGCAAATGATAATCCATCAAGTGTTTTAAGACAGTCTCTGATTGTGTTCCTATGTTCCAGCGTAATTGTTCCTATTTTTCAAAATATTGTCTCACAAATGAACCCAAATCTCCATCCACTTCTTTTAAAATTTCATACATTCTTAGTATTTATTCATTTGTTTGAATTCAAATATGATATTCAGAAACACACAAATATATTCATTACCATAAAGCACGCTTCTTAGTAAATGTGGCAGTTAGGTGAGATTCCTGGTCCCTAACTTCCTTCCCGTCCCTGTTAAGGAAATATGAAAGCGATGCGGTGTGAGTGTGGACAACATCCTCAAGACTGATGTGACCAGTGCATGTTGCATATGTGTACTGATAAAAATGGAGGAAAAAGAATCAATTTCAGGATATGAACATTCTATTTTTAATAGACACGGTCTGAGATGTGTTGATTTCAACACGTGCATGTGTTCCTGGCTCAGTTACAGCCCTGATTCAATCCCCTCCTCCTTCTCAATTCTTTACCCCTTCTCTCTTCATGAGCCCAACTTTGAACTGTCCTATCTTGATCCTACCACCGTACAGTGGGACAAGCCTGGTTTCCCTCTCTGATAATAGTTTTTAAAAATGGATACACGTTGTTAGTACATCATTTATTGTATTTTCTTCTGAGTAGGGTAATCCGTAGAGATGTTAGACCCTGGATCCTGTCCACCTGGGCTCTAATTCGGCCTTAGCCACCTGTTTCCATGTGGCTCTGACAAGTTGTCGAGGTTCTCTGCTCCTTGTCTCTTCTTTTGTAGAAATATAACCATCTCAGAAGTGTTACATGATCATCATTATTATCATTATTTTGTCTTCCATTATTAATATTGCACCATTATGTTTAAAATATTTCTATTTAATAACGATTTTAAAACATGTAGAACTATATTCTACATTGTAGTACAAGTCAAAAACAAAACTCTTCCTTTTTCTGTATTGATATTTAATGAATTTACTAAAGCTATAAATACATATTCACACAATATCCTACAATGCACATCAGAAAAATTAGGATTAGGTACAAAGAAGAAACAAGGAATTAAAAATTAAAAGCAGTGGCATTGCGCATCCCTTTGTAACATGTCTTTTGGGTTGACATAATCATCTCTTTCTGTAACTTGATTAAAATCATATTATGTTTTTCTTCCTCTAAGTAGCTTTCCTGGCCTTCTCTGGGTACCTACAACTATCTTTTTTCATCCTAGCTTCAGTTCCGAGAACAACAGTCAAAGGCAAACTGAAACAACTGTTCAAAGAGCAGCCCCGTCTTGATTCTCACCTACGAACCACACGCCGCCTGAGGAAATATGGATTTCCGGTTGCTCCGTCGGCTCCCTCCCGCTTGATTAACTTTCCTTGAATTTTCCTTCAGTCCTGTGTGCAAATTCCCACGTGTTTTCCACATGGCCCATTTCACACAGCACCAGAATGGGAGGGCTTTCTGCTGAGTTTCCATGGTGTCTAGATCTCTAACTCCACCTCACAGCCCCCACCTGTCTCTGCTCCTTCTCCGCCCTCAGCATTTCCGATCTTTCAAGAGTGAAACATATTTCTTTTGATCGGCATCTGCATCGAAGTACCTTCTCCAAAGATGGACAGCAGCTGTGTCCTCCGGGTTCTAAGCACTATCACACTGTCATGTGGAGTGACGGACCATGCATGTGTAATAAATTGTGGTGGTTAGTCCATGCTTGTAGAGACGCGTCTCTGCTTTGCTCCCACCCACATGGATTGAAAATGAGAGTGATACTGAATTGTATTTTGTTTGTCCACCGCTGTGTATTTGCAAGTGAATCTTCCCAGAAGAGTCATTGACTCTACCTTAATATCAGCTGCAGTTATTAAGCCTCTGTAAAGCCCACAAATAGAGTTCTGAAGGGGAATCGCACCAAGGCCTTCAGTGGTCCAGAGACGAGTTCAATACTTCAGGTTTTTTTCTTGTCAACCAAGTGAGGCAGGCACGTCTCTGCCACGAGGCTCCCGAAGAAAGCCCTTGGCAGGGGAATGTCATTCTCACGTCAGAGTTTTTCAGTTCAGAATGAAAATCAAACACTCAGACTTCGATATATTGAGAGGTACATAATTCAGAACTTTAAAAATGTACCCCTCAATGTATTGAAGTCTGAGACTCATTTGAATTTTTGATGCTTGTATAATTTTTGATTTGTGTACTTTGAAGTCACTGCTGCCTTCTTCACGCTCAACATTGTTCAAATTATGACTTTTGATTAATAAAGAAGAATATCAATGAAAAAGAAAAAGGATATCAAATACTCAGCCTATTAACTCACCTTAGGTCAGACACCATTTGTATCCTGATTGATTGAAGACCTCTTTCATTCAGTAAATAAAATTATATGTATTTCCAAAAATATGGCATTATACAGCAATTGTTCTAGCTTACAAACTAGGCAGTAAGAATTTCATTCAAAATATACACTATTAAAGGTACTAAGAAAATTGAAAATTTCTCCCTGTAAATGACAGTCATGAGAAGCTTAGAATGTCTCTCAAGGAAGACTCCAGGATCGATTGGACTCAGAAACGAAATATAAAGCTGGGTTGTGGCTTAAAATCCAAGTGTTTGGCCGGGGGGAGGCAAACCCAGGGGAACCAGGACTGGGTGCTTCCCATGAGTTAAAAACAAGACAATTTGGAGACAATTTCTTCCTCCTGATTTGCAAAATAATTAGTTTTAAATCATTAAGCCGCGTGGGAAATGTGAGCATGTTCTCTGTGTGTTCCTTCCAAAGTAGGACCACGGTATGCGAGTCAGCTTAGACACTTAAAAACATTTTGCAGTCATTATTAAAATAAGAGACTTTAAAAGCAACTCGTACCCTATTTTTCCACATCTGAATTTTTGGAGATTTTTGTTTCTGTGCGTTTCTTCAATAAAACACTTAGGATCACACTCTACTGGGCGGAGACGTTGCCACTTGAAGTCTCTGCTCTTTGCCCGCTCGTGATGTGTTTTCACAATCCTTCTTTCATTTTTCCTGTGAGGCAGTCAGCTGCCCATCAAACTGCCACTTCTCCAAACCGTTGTCCACTTCCTTTACTTGCTTTAGTGTAAGTTCCACTTTACTTCGTGCTGGTCCACACAGGTTACGCATCCTGCCTGCACAGAGTGTAGCCAGGTACTTCGTGTTGGTCCACACAGGTTACACATCCTGCCTGCACAGAATGTAGCCAGGTACCTTTCTTTCGCCCAGGAAATTTTGAATAACTGCTTCCAACTACGTTTTTGCCTATACTCTTATCATTATTCTTTCTCCAATGAAATCTGGCTTTCTAAATATGGGAAAATCATTTCTTTTAATTCGTGTGTTGCTTTTCCATTTTGTTTTCACCTGATTTATTGTACTTTTGTTTCTGATAAACCCAAAATGTGTTTTGTTTGGTCTGGATGAATCAGCTGTTAAAACCCTTAGTTCAATAGTTAATTTGAGTTACAATAATTGTATTTGGATTTACTATATAGTAAGAGAACGTCATATCACGTCTCAGTTCTTCATCTGTTTATTTATTGACTGATCTATTCATTAATTTTTATCTTCTTACTCTAGAATGCGTAGTGGATGTAGAAAGCACCCCAAGAACTGCGAGCTTGCACAACTCTTGTATTCTGCTCATCTGCAGCTTCTGCTTGTTGTCTTATCCTCAATGTGCATTAGAAGCTTTGAGAATGTACTCAACATCATTTTCAAAAACTTTTGTGTGAAAGTAAGGTTTCAAGGTTTTTAATCTTTCCAAGACAATATTTTTGTTTCCGATAGATATTTAAAACATGAAACCGCTAAAGCGACTTCTTCGTCTTTTTTAACTTTAATTTTTCCCACCATGTTTATTGACATACATTGGTGATACATAACATTTACAACGAACTTGAGCATTTTGTGCACACGTATATCACATCAACTTTACGATCCGTTACCATTTCTGGCCCTCGCGCATCCTCTTCCGCCCCCCAACTCCCACCGTGACACCCATTTACTTCTGTAGAATGCCTGTCGTCTGGGTTTCCCAAATCGGAGAAACCATGCAATGTTTAATGTCCATTTCAAAAATATTAGTATGTGTTTGAGGTACATAATAACTACCTTTATCTTGAAGAAATGATGCACACATGCACATATATGTGTATATACAAAACATCTTAACGGCTCCATCCCCTCCCTCCCATCCTGCCTTCTTCGCCCCTAGACCCCCTCCCCTCTCGCAATGTCCACCTCCCTATATCTTCTACACGATCTTTTAGTTTGCTGTCTATTTATAGTTTGGGTTTCTCATAAAAGAGGATTTATGTGCCATTTACATTTGGTATCTGACTTATTTCATTTACCATTGTGGTCTCCAGATGCATCCATTCCCTTATGGACAAATCAGACGTACCTTTGGTTAAGCCAGAGTAGCACTCCACCGTGTGCATAAACCACACTGGTTTTCATCACTCGTCTCTTGAGGTGTTTGTAGGTTGCTTCCAAGGTTAAGCTGTTACATGTTATGCTGCTACAAATATGAGCATTAATATACTACTATAATATGATTTTAATTTTTGTAAATACGCTAAAAAGGTATACATGGGTCAAGTAAAATTTCTGTTTTGAATTTTTGGGGAAATCTTCATTCTGATTTCCACAGTGGTCGTCCTATTTTTTAATCTCACCAAGAACGTATAATAATTCCTCTTCCCTGACAACTTTACTCATAAAAACAATCCTGTGGGGCTGAGGCAAAGCAGGAGAAATCCCAGTCATGGACTTCCAGTTATATTCCCAATCAACACGGTACTGGCACACACAGAGACATGGATGAACAGAACGGAGCTGAGGATAGAGAAACAACCCCAGGTACCTTCAGCCACTGATCTTGAATGAAACAGCCAAAAGCTAGAGAAAAGACAGCCTCTTTAGCAGATGGTTCTGAGTAAAGTGCTTATCCTTACGCACCAGAAAGAATCTGAACCCGTATCTTTCACTGGTACTAAAATCAAATCAAGATGGATCAAATATGTAGATATTAAACACTGAATCTCCTGTGAGAAAACTCACTCAAACATTGGCACCAGCAAAGACTAGCTGAACAGAGCCCGATTTGCACACGAAATAAAACCAAGTATCAACACATGGGGCTGTACCAAATGTTGGAACTGTAGCATATCATATTGATACTCAAAAATTCGGCCATGCATTAAAAAGCCAAACATTTCCAACATTTTCTCTGCTAAAGTCCAACATTATTTATAATACAAGCTCAAGCCTTTATATCACCAAAACTACTCAGCCGTAACACGGGTTTTGTTGTTTTGAACATACTAAGTTAAAACAATGAGTTATAAAGACTTGAGTATGGATGTAGTTACATCAGGTGTAAGGTGTGTTTTTAGCACTACAACTTAAAGAATAACTTAAAGAACTAATATAAGCAATGGATTTCTAAGGACATATTTGTCCTTCTTCACCCTTGTGCCCAGTGGGGAAATTTTGAAGTATAACTCACTCAAAAATTCACTGCGGTACGTCTAGATCAACCCAGAAAAAAAGTAATTTTAACTATACATTCAATAGGTAAATGATTAAAAATAAAGTCATATATTTACTTAAAGCTACAGTATAATCAATAAAGTATACAAAAGCATGAAATCCAGTGAAGATATAAATATACATTCATTTGAATTATGATGGCTGAGAGAGCAGCTTGGAGCCGAAGAGCCTCCGGACTGTGTCTTTCACGTCCTTGTTCCTGAGGCTGTAGATCAGGGGGTTCAGCATGGGGACCAAGACTGCATAAAGTGCAGTGGCCACTTTGACCAGGAGCCATGAGCTTTTGGAGCTGGGCACACAGTAGAGAAGCAGGATGGTGCCGTGAAAGATGCTGATGGCGGTCAGGTGGGAGGCGCAAGTGGAGAAGGCTTTTTGGAGCCCACCCTTGGACGGCATCCTGACCACAGTGACAACTATGAACACGTAGGACACGAGGATGAGGAGCAGGCTAGAAAACTCACTGATTATGGAGATCGCCAAACACAGCATCAGGCTGAAGGAGGGGTCAGAGGACGCTGCAGCGATAATGGCAGAATATTCACAACCAAAGTGATTTAAGACATTGGACCCGCAATAAGAAAGCTGCAAAAGAGAATACGTGATTGTCAAGGAGCAGAGTCCACCCCATGTATAAGTCCCAGCTACCAGGAGAGCGCAGAGCTTGGGAGACATAGCCACGGTGTAGAGCAGGGGGTTGCAAACAGCCACAAAGCGGTCATAGGCCATCACGGCCAGCATGAACATCTCGGTGATCACAAACGCACAGCCAAAGAAAAATTGAGTCATGCATCCTCTGAAGGAGATGCTTCTGTCTTCCGTGACTAAGATCTCTAAGAGTTTGGGTGTAAAGACGCTGGAATAACACATATCCAGAAAGGAGAGGTGGCTGAGGAAGAAGTACATGGGGGTGTGCAGCTTGGGGTTGACCCTTCTGACCACAATGATGCCCAGGTTCCCCACGAGGGTCACAGTGTAGACGGCCAGGAACACGAGGAAGAGGGGGGCCTGGAGGTGGGGGAGCTCTGAGAACCCCAGCAGGACGAATGTGGACACTGAGCTCTGGTTTCCCCAACCGGGCACCATGATCCTTAATTCAAAACAAGTCAGTGAATCAAAGAGGAAAGATGATAAAATTGATCAGGGGAACTTGAGAAAGCGGGTTGTCAAAAAGTCAGAAGCCGAGTAGAAACCAGGTACAAATGCAGGAAGTTCTCCCCGGTGAGAGTCTGACTCACTTTGGAGCAGTATTGCATGTCCCCTTTCTCACTTTTTAATACGGACAATTGTGTCTTTTCTTCAGCAATTTAATGCTCTTCACTGAAACAAAAGGAAATACTATAAGCATTATTGCTTTATGAAAATGAAGATTAAGTGTCGGTGACACTTAGAACATGCATAATAGAATGTACTTTCAGGAAAATAAAACGAAGATGTGGCGCAAACTAAAATATCAAAGTCGTAGCAATCATGTGAATATGAATGTGGAGTGTGTGAGATGATATATATTGTACAAATAATGGAGTCAGAAACCTTTTTTTCTGAAAGGACTAATAGATCTAGTCTGACATTCTCATATTCACAGTGATGATCTCAATTTGCACCCTCTCTGTGCATATCCTATCTTTTAAAAAAAACTTATAAAACATCTACTTGAGGGGATCATTAAGTTGTCTAATCAATAATTCCACTATTTTCATGTTACCACTTATACCCACCTTTTTACTGTTTATTCTGTTTTAATCAAAAATATAGAAAGCTAGAAATACTGTTAAATTTTGAAACTGATTATTTCCTGTTGGTTGTGCAGTCTGTTCTAAGTACAGACTGCATTCTGCAAAAATGAACAAATCACATATCAACAAATACAGCCCATAAATTACAGTATTAAAACAGGTGATATCTCATGGAAAACAAAAACCCTTTACTCACCGTGCATGCTTAGGAGTGATGGACAGGAAGGAAGAGAGAAGATATAAGATGAAAAAAAGTGAAACTTCTCTTTAATATTTCTGAATATTGGATATTTGATGAGATGACAGCTGGATAGAGACTAATTGTGGAAATTGTTTGATGACCCAGGAACTCTTGATGACATCACCCAAAATTGAAACTAAAAAGAACAACCTTATTAAATATCCACTTAACTCCCATGAATGTCAATAAATACAATATCAATGTGCAAGTAGGTGATTACTAATACTTTCCTTCTACTCCATCGATACCAAAAATACACCTTTTATCGGAATGATGCCTTGCCTTGCCGTGGTTCTGTCGATATGAGGCAGTGACCGGCATGAGCTCTGGTGACTAGGATGTCTCAGTCTGTCTGTAGCAATTGAGAATCTCCCTAAATGTCCATCCTCGGAATCCTAGACACAGAGCCTCTGCAACATCTTCACACTGTCCATTAAGAGGACAGGCTGAGGACCCTTGGGAACACTTGTTTAGTTGGCCACAGGTGAATCTTTATATGCCAAACTTCAGACAGATTTTATTGAGTCATACCTAGGCAAGTTAAGGAACTTAACATAAAATCCATTTCTGTTGTAATTAAGCCTGATGCAACCATCATATGAGGAAAGGTTGTACAGGCGGGCTTAGAGAGAACATTCCTGGGGCAGCCACACCACACTTTGCCGAAGAAGACTAAGTGACCCTTCTAAGAATCTCTGAAGCACTATCAAATCAAACTTGGCTCAAAACCAAAGAATTCCTTGATATGTTTACACACTGTATATTTAGTCTAGATGAGCAACGCTTATATTATCCTCATATTACTTAAAAGTGCCTCTCTGAACATGGGATGCTTCTTCAAACCTGGTCGCTGAAAAATATCACACCCATTAATCATCGGAATGGATTCTGGACTTAAACATTTATCACTGGGTATTCTTAGTAATATTGAATTCCTTTGAAAAAATTTTGGTTCCAACAGGCACATTTTTATTTTGAGAGCTGTGGTTCGTGAAGCATCATTTACTTTGACAACGTAGTTTTTGAAGTATGTCTGACACTGCTTGCTTTCCTGCCTTTTTTCTTTGTTTGTTTGTTTGTTTGTTTGTTTGTTTGGGGGCTTTGTTTGTTTTTCTAAGTCAACTCTTCCGTGTGTGTTTGGAAGTTCCGTCGTTTTTTAAAATGGTGAGGAAAGTATTTTGAAGGTCTAGTCAGCATTCTTGGCACAACATTCAAATTCTCAAGCTGATAAAATACTAAGTTCTTTACTCAAGAAAATCTTCCTGGCGCAGGCAGAATTAACGCAAAAGTAACTGTTGGTACTTCTGTGTTTCTAGAATCCAGCTTTAGAGTTATGAACTGACTTAAACCACTGCCACGTCTCGCTTCATCCACGGATTCCCACAAAGCCACGACCTCCAGGCGCAGGTGCTTAGAATTTTTGCACAAAGCTAACGACTGCAAATTTGTTATCATTGCTACCGCCTACCTGATTCTTCTCAGTTTTCATCCCTGACCACACGGCATCTCATCCGAATTGGGCAGCCCATGTTTCTCGTGCCCGTACCGGGCTCTCAGACTAGAATCTCTCTGTGTTGCCACTATCACTCCTGATACCCAGTGAACGTTAGACTCGTACACAGCCCAGTCTGATTCGGGCATCTCACTAACCCTTTATTACATTTTCATCTATCTCATCTCTGGAAAACTGCACACAGTACAGTTCACGTTTCAGTTTGCTGAGGCACAGCGCTGAGGCCTAGTTCCAGGGACCCAAAGGTGACCATCTGTGCTCACCCCACAGTCCCAGGAAGAGCGAGGTCCATGGGTGGAGTGAAGCACCTCGCAAAGAGAACAAGAAGGAGGCAGCACGCAGTAATTGCTCAACTAACATCACGGTGAGGAGTTTGTAAAAAAAAAAAAAAGACCGTGATGTTAGTCTGAGTAAATTTAGCTGTCTGATGAGGTTTGCTAGGTTTCAAATGAGCCAACTCTACATTATGTATGGATTCAGGCAAAAGATTATACATTATACTGTGCAAGACATTCACTTTTACCTGAGCTAATTTTCATTTTCAATCCTAAATTCCGTGATTTCTTCATGGATAGTATATAACCCTCATTTTCCCATTGCTGTACGACCAATGCCTTGTGCCTCCTGGTTATTGTTTCATAATTTCCGATGACGGCAATTGTCATGTCAAGAAAAATTCAAAAAGACAAACTGATTTTTAAATGTCTCTTTTTCTTCATTCTCACTGTCACCAGCCATCTTTGGGAACAGTGGTTCTTGGTAGCCATTCTAAACACCCTTTAAGCTCAAATAGAAGGATATTCAAGTGATTGAGGAAATTTTCTGCCAGAAAATGTTGAAAATTGATAATACAGTTCCTAGGATATCCCCAGGAAGAATGTATGAAACCTTTTAGTCACAATATAATGACTAATTAATATTATTATTTCCAGTTTGTTCTATGAAACCATTTTTTCTTCTCATCCATCATTATCTTGTGCTGTGTCCTGTCTTAATTACCTTTTCTACAGCATTTCTACATGCTTTCTTGCAAGGAAATGCTTCTGGAATACACAAATGTCACTACTTTCCATTCTCCTAATTTTGCACTACTATTAACACAATACAAAATATTGGCCTACTTGCAATTTCATTCACTAATTCACCTCATGTACTTTCCCCTCTTTTTATGAACTGAGTGAACTTCAAGAGGTCCACATTTGTGTTTAACGTTGTATTTTAAATTCCTACATACACAAGTATATTTGGCCTAGCATCTGAGAATGCACTACAGGCACTCACCTTGCAGACACACCATTACCTAAATAGATTTGATATTGTGCCCCCTCGGCTCACGCAGATCTAGCCTCAAAACATTCTTCCATGTCTCAATATCATATGAAAATGAAAAAGTGGCAGCCCCAAAGATACTCACCGAAAATCAGTTCCACCTGAATTACATTTTTAGCTGTTTACTTCATTGTCATCGTGATTAACCCACCTGCGCATGACCCCTCACAATTAACACTTTCTTATAAGATTACTTTCTTACAAAGCTTAAAGGCAGGGGAGACTTGCAAAATGGTATTCAATAAAGGAAGAAATTTATATTTTTCAAATTGTCAACATGTGGTTGGAGTCTGAGATGTCCTCACGGAAGAGGGCGACCTTGAATCTGTAGTCACCACCGTGCTGTTTCTCTCTTATCTAGGTGCTTGGCTTTGGGGACACAGGCCTTGGAGAATCCTGACATTTTTGTCCCCAGCTACAAACAAAGTAATTAGAGAAACAAAAATATATGTCCCTTCTGTTTCTTTGTGTTTGAAATTAATGAAGAACAGACTAGGTCACATGATTTGCCCCTTGAGCACCTCAGTGGGTACAGTGAGAAACAAGGACAGAAAAAAATAGGCAAGGATGGAGCTACCTGAAAATATTTTTAAGAAGACATGTTATTTTCTTAAAGGTTTGGCTAAATATATACTAAAAGATAAGATTGGAACTAGTTTCATTACTTAAAAAGTTCAAGAAAAAGTTCAGCAAGGAGAAGTATTTCACTTGTTTAGGATTTTTTTTAAAGTTGCCTGTGAATAATTTTGAGAAATAAATAAAAGTATCAAATGAGATTGCAAAGGAAAAACCTGGAAAATTCATTTTTCTCTGAGCACCTTCTTCTTAGAAATTAGGAATCAATGTTACTTTAAGCCTTTCTAAACACTAACAAATTTTATATGTAAAGATATGATAGTGCAAACATCTTCAAGTCCTATTTCTTTTAAAAGCCAGTATCAGTGTGTGTCAAACATTCTTAAGCTGATAAGTAACAAGTGCTTTCATTTGCTAAAGAGAATTTAAATAAAATTGTCCTGATCAGTGTACTTGATTGTACCTAATGGCGAATTATTAATGAGCTGAGGGATCATTGAGAGGTGACATCTCAGTGCTGTTTTTCCTGGCATTACTCTAATGGCGAGGCCCTGAGCATTCTTTCATGAGCTGAGTGGACTTTCGCACTTCTTTGTTGAGTAGACTCATTCATTTTAATTGCCAACTTTTGATTGTTTTGTGTAGAATCTAATTTTGGCACCTTTATATATTCTAGTTAGCCTTTGCTTCTGAAGAGTAACAGCCATGTTTCCCTTCTGTAGGGTATCTCTTTAATTTTTTTATTGCTTTGCTATTGAGAGAATTTATAATGTGATATAGTCCTGTTTCTTACTTTTTGGAGCTATTTCTTGTGCCGTGGAGGTTCTCTTCAGAAATTCATTGACTACACCTACGTCTTCAAGAATTTAACCGCTTTATTCTGCAACAGATTCATTGTTTCTCTTTTTTATATCTAGATCTTTCTATTTTCTAATATCTCCTTTAATATTTTTTCAAAATATTATGGAGGGGGGGCGTTGTAGAGGTCTTTCAGTTCCTTAGTTGGGTTAGTTCCTAGGTATTTAATTTTTTTAATTACTGGGAATAGGATTGATTTTTGAATTTCTTTCTCTGTGTATACATTGTTGGTATACAGGAATCCTATTAATTTTGAATTCAGCTACTTTATGGGATTTGTTAATTAGTCTTAAGAGTCTTCTGATGTACATCTTTGGGTGAAGTATCATGTCATCTGTAAGTAAGAACAATTTCATTCTTTCTTCCTCTACGTGTCACTTTTACAACTGTCTCTTTTCTGAATGCTCTGGCTAAAGTTTAAAGTGCTATATTAAACAGGAGTAGTGACAGCAGACACCTTCATCTTGTTTTTGATTTTGAGAAAATGTTTTCTTTTTCTCTTATTTAGTGTAATCTTAGCAGTAGATTTGCCGTAAATACCGCTTATCAGTTTAAAGGAAGGCCCGTCTATGTTTATTTTTGTCAGTCTTTATCGTGAATGGATATTGTATTTTGCCAAACCCTTTCTCTGTGTCCCTTGAGCACATTGTGTGACATTTTTCTCAATTCTGCACAATGTGTTATACTTATTCATCCAGACACGTGAAACTGTTCTTGCATTCTTGTGATGAAACCAATGTGATCACTCTGCATCATCTTTTTAATGATTTGTTGCATTATGTTTGCAAGGATCTTGTTGAAGATTTTTTACCAGTGCTTCCATTAAGGAGATTGGCCTGTACCTCTGTGTGTTTGTTTGGCTTAAGATTGTCCAGTGTTATTATCCAGGAATACTAGTTTTCAGGAATGATTTTGGCACTCTCCCTTATTTTTTGAATTTATGGAAAAAATTGAGGAGTATTAGTGTTAAATTTAAAACACTAGACTTGAAGTTTATTATTTAAACAGAAGGGGCCTGATCACTATTTTACCAAACTTTGTCTAAGAAATAGTGCTGACCTATAAACTCACTACTCACGCACGTGGACTCTTGGGTCAAATTTGAGAATTCTTTCTTACTGTTACATTTTACAATGATTTAGACAGTTTGTTAAGCTGTTATTAGTATTGCTGCATTTCAACTCTGGCAGACTGCCCACACCTATTCAACCACCTGCGTTGAGCTCTGTGACCGCAGGCAGCCGTGGCCGTGGGGAGGTCGGGCCGACTCCTGGGTGTTTCCTCCACAGTCGCGCTGAGTGTGAGGTCTGCATTGTCTGTCTAGGTAGCCTGAACTCTGTGCCAATACGTGCTCAGACAAGATAGCAGGTGTTAAAAATCATACAACAGCGGTAATTTTGTGAAAATAGTAATGTATGGATCGGAACCAATGCGTTTCAGCACCATGGAGAGTCGCCGTAGCTGTATGAGTCAAGTCCCTGGAAACTCATGGTATTAGGAAAGGGGAAAATATCCCGGGGTTTGATGTTTTTAGTTTGGAAATTAACATTCGTTTTTAAGTGAAATGTCTGTTGGTTTTTCTCTCCAGTGCTGGGTAATCTCCATTTTCTTACTGTGTTCCTGTCACTGTGCTGATTTCTGTTGTATCCTTGGATACTGAAGGCATTTGTAGTCAGTCAGGAGAACAAGAGACCCAGAAGTCCCAAGGCCAGCCCTCCATCGACACTCCCAGTGTGCCTTGCTACTGCATAGCTATGGGAGCTTCTTTAATTCAGAATAAGATAAGAATTTGTGAACACTTATGAAATACATCAAATGAACCCTATTGTACGTGGATTTTCATAATATCTTCCGGAGACACAATAACAAATTATTTTTCACGAAACGTAATGTTTAATTCACGTCAGTATTTTTTAAAGGCTACGCTATGGAAATGCTTACTCTCTCTAATCAACTCAAATAGTTACTTTTGTCCTCTACTTTTCAGCCACATCTTGGTTCAATGACAAGTTCCCTATAACCTTGCAAGGAAAGTTTCAGAGTGACTGAAATGGTGCCTCCTCTCCTGGCCCACTTTCGGTTCTTCTCCAGTCTCGCAATATCTCCAAAAGCCTGGCATAGTTTGTTATTTTTGGTATATTGATGTTTCTCCTGTATTTAGTTTTTCCTACATTCCTTTAATTTCGTAAGGACTTACTACTTGACATTTTACTTACTAATTCTAACACATTTGCCATAATATTTAAGAACATACTTGCAGCCTGAGGAAAACTACCTGAGAAGCCTGCAAGGGCAGCCTAGCGCTGTGAGCATCATTAGCTTAACTACAGAGCAGTGAATCCACCTCACCTGCAGTTTTTTGCTCCAAAGGTTTCTTTGATTTTAATAGACAACATGTAAGAACAAAGGGAAGCTCCTAATTTAATCTATGCCACAAAAATAGGCACAGTGTTTCCAGTTGCTGTCATTCTTGCTGTTATTAACAAAATGAACTGCTACCTACCTCCCGCTCACATAGTTCTTATAAATAACCTGCTTCTTTCAAGTCCGTGAGCCTTTAAAATACTGTTTAATTAGTGGCCCTCTTGACCTCACTGTTCAAGTGTAGCAAACCGTTCGAAAGGACATAATAATGGCTGCAGAAAAAGGTAGACCTGGACACTACATTTGCTGGTCATGCCCTGCAGTTTGTATCATTTCCTTAACTTTGGGGACACGCGTCATGAAGAATCTGACATTTGTTTTCATGCATTCCAAAACAAAACAATGACAAAAAAACCTATACTTTTGTTAGTGACTATATGTGTTTTATAAATTAGAAATAAATTGATCGGTAGCTCTTAAAGTTTTTGCCTGTGTCTAGAGTTTGTACCTCTGAAATTCATGGGTGGGGGGAGCAACAAAAAGTGATCATGCCAAGTTCGCTAACTTCGAGATAATTTTAATCAATCCAGTATTAAGGATGAAGGCACTGACAGATTTAATTGTGTCCAATGATTTTGGTAGATTTGGACTTGAAAGTGTCATTCCTCTATCTACCCGTTACTATTGACTTCAGAACTGACTGTTCAAAGGAAGAAGATAAATACGTCTCACCCGTTGGATTTGGATTATCCACGTGATTTGATCCAAGTTAATAGCCAAGATTTAATCAGTGATTTGAAGAGTCATCGACTATTAGAGCACTGAATTCTGATGCAACTTTGAGCAGCAGCCCAGTGGTACACGGGAGATGCCTAGATACATACAGGCCAAGAGAGTGAAAGCTTACTGATCAGGTTAGCCCAGCCCCAAATCCAAAGTGGTGGTGATGATCACAGAGAGGTACGTCAACCAATCACTGGCACAGGTAATTGTTACTCATGTGCAGCACTGAAGCTTATGACTATTTGTTTTACACAAGTGCATGTGTATCTGTGTGATGAATCTGACGCGTGAATAAGATATGTGTTTCATAAATAACAATATTCTTAAACTGCACAATCTTGCAAGAAATCGGACAAAATATGTGCTATTTTTTTAAAGAAAAGGAGTTAACATGGTCTCAATCAGATTTTCAGTAAATAAAAAATTATAATCATATTGACACAAGTGAAAAAACTAGACAAACGTGAACATATTTTTAACAAAGAACTTTTTGTGATACTACAATGAGAAACATAATTTGTAATAGGCAAAATTATGTAGCTACACCATGCTCTATGGTTTGAAAGGCAAATATTTCTTTTTTTTTTATTTTTCCTGGGTTTTTTAAATTTCAAAATAGACCACTAAGGATTCAATGCGGCTAGGCAGGGAGCCTCTTGACAGAGAACTTGCTTCACATGCATAACATCCTGGGCTCAGTCTGCAATATAGTCAAAAATATCAAAAGTAAGCCATGACATCTGGGTGCGTCAAAAAGGAACGTCATAAACCCATAAACCAGAGTCCTGGGAAACTTACTGACTCAGAAATTCGATATCAAAAAAGGCAAGCTGGGGATTCAGCTCAGAGATTACACCAGGTTCAATCAGCAGCAACAGAAAAATAAACATAATTATGCGTTCGCTTCTTATTGGTGTTGGTCGAACAAGCCTTAGTGTACTGATTTATATTATGTAAAGTCAAATTACTAAAATGCCTTGAGATCCACCACGATTTAGTTTACTGCTTCCCTGGAGAGACACAACTTTTTTCTTCCTCATTTTCATATTCACAAGCTAATAGTAAAGTATAGAGAGATTTAATAAACATATATGTTATTTCAGAATTTGCAGTAAACTTGACCAATATCTGGAGGGAAAAGCTACCAAAAATCAACATAACATACGTAACATACAAACATATTTTACAGGCGTGTGTTGTGTGTGTGTGTGTGTTTACATTGAATGAGAAATAACTTTGAAGTACGTTAACCTCCTGATGGTCTCCTTCACATCTCTGTTTCTGAGGCTGTAGATGAGGGGGTTCAGCATCGGGATCGCAATGCAGTAAAACACCGTGGCTACTTTGACAAGGAGGGGTGAGCTTTTAGAGTTGAGGACGCAGTAGAGCAGGAGGATGATCCCGTGGAAGAGGCAGATGGCGGTCAGGTGGGAGGCGCAGGTGGAGAAGGCCTTCTGAAGGCCTCCCTTGGTTGGTATCCTGACAATAGTGACAGCTATGAAGGCGTAGGAGGCCAGGATGACCAGGAGGCTGCAGGTTTCGTTGAACACAGAAATGACAAAGCACGCCAGCTGGCTTGAGGAGGCATCAGAGCAGGAGACCGACAGAACAGCAGAAAACTCGCAGCAAAAGTGATCTATGACATTAGACCCACAGTATGATAGTTGCAGAAGAAAATAAGTGAGAATTGAAGAGCAGAGCCCACCCCACACATACGTCGCAGCCACCAGGAGAGAACAGAGCTTAGGAGACATGGTGACAGTGTAGAGCAGAGGGTTACAGACAGCCACAAAACGGTCATAGGCCATCGCGGCCAGCATGAACATCTCCGTAACCACGCAAGTGCATCCAAAATAAAATTGTGTCATGCATTCTTCGAAGGAGATCCTCCGGTCTTCCACAACGATTATCTCTAAGAGTTTGGGTGTAAGTGAAGAGGAGTAACAGAAATCAAGAAAGGATAAGTGGCTGAGGAAAAAGTACATGGGCGTGTGGAGCTTGGGGTTCGTCCTGATGACCAGAATCATGCCCAGGTTCCCCACCACAGACACAGTGTAGATGGCCAGGAACACCACGAAGAGGGGCACCCGGAGGCTGGGGTATTCTGAGAAGCCCGCGAGGACAAAAATGATGCCAGCGCTCTGGTTGCCATCATCCTGCATCAGGGTCCTGTTGGAAGATATCAGAGAATTTGTGTTGAGTACCTGAATACAGCAGTGAGTTGGTGTCACGCAAGGTCACGGTTCCCCAGGTCACAGCGATGCGCGATTCCGGTGTGAGGCGATGAGCACGTGTTCATTTTCCTGCTTGGAATTCTTGGATTGTTGTACACTTGGCCACCTGACAATGATTTGACCAAGGGGTACACTTTTGCCCCTCAAGACTCTGCTTCTCTATTAAAAAGCACATAAATCTTATGTCATAAACACCTTCCATATAGCATACACACAAGCACTCACACTTTCTGACCCTCATTAAAGATTTAGCAATGAAGTACCCACATATGGATTCAACTTGAAGTCAGTTACATGAGAAGGAAAAATGAGAGGTGTGACGTCAAGAGGACACGTCCAGGTGTGATGTTTGTAGCCTGCTAAGCGAAGATGTCTCAATGGGTCCTGCTATTAGCTAGAATAATGCCTGCATATTTATTATCATATGCCAGTCAAGAGAACAGAACTGTAGTGTATTAACTTAGTTGAAAGTGTAGTGAGCATTTCTTCCCAACTCTGCACCAATATTGTATGGTTAGATTTTCTAAGGATATTCTAAATTCAAAACTTCATAGAGCAGTCTACTTAGTTCAAACTTCACAGCTCTCAGTTAATGATCTGACAATTAGCAATGATGTTTTTATGGTACAATCATCACCTTGGACAGTGAAATTAGAATGAGACAAGAGGGTTCAAAGCTTTCTTTCTCGAAAGGTCTGCAATCAGATGTGGAAATTGGGTAGCACATCCCCATTTTCCCTTTGGATAAAAGCAATTTTTGTTAGTCAAATCCTAACATCTTACAGTAGGACAAGCCTTTTTTTCCCAGACTGATAATGATTTTGACAATTAGCCAAACCTTGTTAGTAGTTCATGTAGTGCTCTCTTGAGAATATCGATGTCATTCTGTAGAGGTCTTATGTTCTGGGCCCTCCCAAGTAGAATTCTCATTGCACCCAACCATCTTCTCATATCTAAGTTGTTGAGACCATCTGCATACTGTATGTGTTGGCGTGTGTAGGGAATATATATAAAATTGATACCACATTACTATTTCAAACTCATCAAATATAACTATTATTAGAGTATCACCATGTATGAAGGATACCTCATATTAAATAACAATTTACACATATCCAGTATTGATATCAGCAGTTTAACTTACCCCAATCTTTTTCCTATTCTACATTTATTTTTAAATAATTTTCCATGATAATAAGACATGTGAACAGAATATATTCTAGAATTAATATCAGTTATAATTTTAGAAATTATGATCGGTGCCAATAGGAAACAAAAATTGTCATAAAACTGGTCTGTGATAATAAAAACAATAACCTGTCAAGATTCCATTCTTACTATATAGAAATTTTTCCTACTAACTCAATTTTTACTACATCATCTCTATGGTTTTCTGGGTTTTTTAAAAGAATATTTTACTCGCTTTACACCTCAGATTTCCTTTACAGCTCAGCTTCAGACTGTCATAAATAAGCTCAAGGCAAAAATGAAAAAAAAAAATTCAAACACCCCCCCCCCCCAGTCTAGATACCTCCTGCACAGACTCCACACTCAGCCAAATAAAAACTGGTCTTCAATTTTTACTCCCACTTACTTGATGAACTTGCATTGAATTTCATTTCAACATAATACTCAAGTTCCCACACAGTTTCAAACCCCCTATAATACCAGAATTTCTTATAGAGTTCCTAGAATACCCACCCTGTTGTTTCCATTAGTCACATAACATTTTAATCTCTGAAGCACAAAGAAAATTATTTTACCACTTCATATATTCACCAAACTACCTCTTCCAAAAACAACCATGTAACGACCCATGTATCCTTCTGATTCTGAGTACTACCCCATGTCTGTATCGACTGCCAGGCTACATTCTTCCGGGGATGTTTATGGACTAAACTCACCTTCTAAATTTGCTTCTTTGACTTGTATTCACTGAAACACATTCAAAATAAGTAATTACACACCATATTTTTCAGTTTTATACTTCCAAAAACTTACAAGAAAAGATTTTTTAATTGACATTCAGTTGTTAATAATACCTTAGCATCCCTCAAAGCTTTTGCCATCTTTAAAGCATATGGAGTGTGAAGATGAAGTCACAACAAGGTTTCTGAAGACTTACGGGGGTTCCATACCTTGGGCTCTTACTCCCGGCTGAATTAGGTGATGACAGCTGGCAGGAAACTCACACATGTACTTCTGTTACACAAATGGTATACTTCTCCTTTCAGAATTCTCTACATTAAAAATAAAACTCTCCATCAAGAAATAGACTCTTTTACAGACTCTTCTACTGGTGGCTTCTTTGGTTAAGTCAGTAAAGTATTTCACACAAGATTGCACTGCAGTGGTGATAGCTGTGATTAGACCATGGGAGTCCTGTTCCAAATATACACAAACGAAGGTGACAAATATTAAGTCTTTTTCTTTATAATCGAGTCTCTCCAGCGTCACTTATGAGGAAAATAAATGTGTTGTGTATTTGACACCTAAGTACGGGACCTCGGGGATGCAAACTCAAGGGAATCTCAAGGAGCGTCCTCCACGGGCAACAAATAAGGCAACTTGGAGAAAGGACCTTCTTCCTAATTCAGAATGTAATTAACTTTAAATTATTAAAACAAGAGGGAAATTTTTTAAAGTGTAGGTCTGCTGTGTTTTAAAGATAAGGTCAATACTTATATGGACCTGAATAAGTCAATACATTAATGTTTGATCGGGATAACGTGAACCGTTTAGCCCTCGTAGCCAACACCAGGCTTGTGCATACCCCTGTTTACAGCAGCACAACTAACAATAGCCAACATACTTGTTCATTTAACTATGTGAAAAACTTACTGAAAGATTATACAGAAGACCAGTGCTTTAAAAAAAATAAAAATAAACTCTTAATCATGATAAAATAAGAAAGCTTTGTTCTTTTTAAGTCAATTTTTGTAATATTTTCAACAGCAGGTCATTAACCTAGTTAAACATAATTGCTTTAAATATTCAAATTCAGGTTTAATTTCATACTAGTATGTCAAATATTTCAAGCATTTAAATTTTTGATGATTCAAGTCTTTTATGGTTTTATGATCAAAATCAGTTAAGCTGCATGCTATAGTTTTAATGACATTTCTTGGAGAATTGCCTTAATATGATAAAGGTGATTTCCATAAATTATACATAATATAGCATACTTACCATGAAACATAAAATAATAATAAAATTGCGAAAAGATATTGTTCCCTGATTTTCTTTATATGATCAATTACTTTACTGTAACTTTATTTTAACCAACATAATTAGGAATGCATTTATCCATACTAGTATAAATGATTAGAATATAGATAATTAGGTAGATTATAAATAAAAATGCATAAAATATTTTTCAGAAAATATGACATTTTATATAACAATATATAGCTTTGAAATGATGGATTTTTTTTAAACTTTGATTTAATCATCTTGTAGTGTTAATGTGTTGAGACACGATGCTGTCCCCAAAACATAAACAATTCTTCATTGTTAATCATCACTAATCTTTTAAAAATCCTAATTAAGCCACTTATAAATTCACACACATACACACACCATCCATGCTTTTTAAGATATGAGGTTCAAAATTTAATAATGATTCCTGGGCTGATCAATCTGTAAATGCTGTAAAGATTCTACCTTTACTGCAATATACGCTGTTGAGAATTTGCACATATCTAAACAATAAGTTGCAAAGACCTGTTGTTTGCCATAAATCATTGTGGTAAAGGCATTTGATTTGTAATTGGTTAAAAAATAAATCCTGTAAGAAACAAGAATTACTTAACAAGTTCAATTAAAATGATATCAGGTAAACATGCCCCATAAACATTGTTAACAAGACAGGAAGACCAAGATACTCCGCCAGCCAGTTGGTCAAGGCGATCAGTAAGTTACGTTACGATCTTGAGTTATCCATTATCAGCAATGAAATGACTTGGCATTATCGATTAAAGTTATATTTAGAGTTGCACTTGTGTTCATTCACTTTTGGTAGATTTTGAGCTTAATTTTTTCCTTTGTTCTATTCCTATTACAGGTAACACATAATTCTGTAGATGTACAAAAGGCAGATAATTTTTGACAATTTGAGTTTGGGCTTTGCCATGTGCTTTTCACCAAGTCATAAAATGCTAACAGGTGAGATGCCATTGGAGACTTCACGTTCTGTAATTTCTATTGTGAATTTGCTACAAACAAAGGCGATCAGGCAAGATGAGAGATGCCATTCCTAGAGACTCAAGGTTAGGGGGTCGAGTTAGCCCTTTCCACGTGCCCAAGAGCCTCAGCTGCTACCTGCAGAACTATTTCAGTCAAGTCACAGACACAAGTGCTGTTCTGAGTATTGTGTGAGTATGTGATTGCTTCTTTTCATCAATGTATAACTGGTACCAAAATAAAATCATGGAGTTATGTTTAATATCATAGTTGTCCTACACAATCATAGATCCAAGAAACTGGAAAAATAATTGAGATCTTGGAATTTTTCTTACAAATGAAATTGAATCTAAAATTATTTCAATCAAATTTTCATAAATTAATAAAAACTGAGCCACCATTATATTAACACAAATGGCAAATGAGAGTGAAGACATGTGTTGTTAAAAATATTGATCCCCTTTGTCATATTAAGGCAATTCTTTTGCTCCTATATAGAAAACAATGTACGTGCGTAATATGATTATCTGCATCAAATTCCAGACTTCGTAAGAGAGATATATTTCTTAGCTATTTTTGTCTGGTTGTAGAATGTAAGTATGTAAAAGGCCCACGCAGAATTTCAAGCATTTTTAGATATTTAGTTTCTTATATTCCAAATTTGTATCATGCAGCAAACTCTCTCATTCAACTACAATTTTTCATGCCATTAAAAATTTACACTCGTCTAAATATTGGCCTGGAGAATTGCACAGTAAAGTATATTATAGCCAATATCTTTGTATCGTAACATATGGCAGAATTTTAGTGTAACTCATCTAAGACTTCATCCTTTAAAAACTTACATTTTAAAAAATATTTTATTTAAAACTGATGTGAAAAGATATTATAAAACTAATTGGAACTTTCCTAATAATTCACACACCAATTTTTTTCTTTTTTTCCCCTGCATTTTATTGATATGTATACGTGCAAAATTCAAGGTTTACAATGGAGTTGAGCATTTTGTGCACATACGTATCTTGTCAAGGTGACAAGGGCGTTCCCACTCTCCTTTTGTCCCTCCCCACCCCTCCCTCCCTCCTCCCCCACCCTACTCCCCTGTTTCACTTTGTCTTTCGTCTTAAGTTCCATAGGTGTTGTGATCTGGGTCTCACACACCAATTTGATATTAAACAAAACTGAACCTGTCCTACATCAAAAACAAGTGATTAATGTCCCTGAAATGAGATGAGATGACGTGGTAGAGGGGGTGGGAAGGGAGGGGAGAGTAAAATTAAAGAACAAAATGCTTACAATTTACCAATTTTTTCCCTTTTTTATCCCTTTTTACCTGTGAATGGCTTCTAATCACAGTGTTACCGAGTGATTATATACGCATGTATATTGAGCTTCAAGGCAATACACAAGACCTACTTTTGTCAATGGCTGTGGAAGCGTGAGCGCTCTCGTGAGCGCCGCTACGTTGACTGAGAAAGGACTTTGGTGCAGCGGAACCTTCTCACGGTCTCCTTCACGTCTTTGTTTCTGAGGCTCTAGATGAGGGGTTCAGCATCGGGACCATCATGCTGTGGAACACTGTGGCTACTTTCACCAGGAGCAGCGAGCCCTGCGCATTAAGCACGCAGTAGAGAAGGAGGATGACCCCGCGGCAGAAGCTAATGGTGGTCAGGTGCAAGGCGCAGGTGGGGAAGGCCTTTCGGAGTCCTCCCTTGGAAGGTAACCTGGTGACAGTGGCAACTATGACCGCGAACGAGGCAGTGATGATCAGGAGGCTACACGCTTCATTGAACGTACAAATGACGAAGCACGCGAGCTGGCTCAGCGTGGTATCCGAGCAGGCTGCAGCGAGGATGCCGGAGTACTCACAGCAAAAGTGGTCGATGACGCCAGATCGACAGTAGGTGAGTTGCAAAAGAAAATGTGTGAGCGTCGAGGAGCAAACACCACCCCACAGGTAAGTCCCAGCTACCAGGGCGGCACAGAGCTTAGGAGACATAGCAACTGTGTACAGCGGGGGCTTGTAAACGGCCATCAGACAGTCGTAAGCCATCGCTGGTAGCAAAAAGGATTGCGTGATCGCACACGTGCAGCCAAAGAAAAACTGTATCATGCGTCCGTTCAGGGAGACCGCTCTGTCTTCCACAAGGAGGAGGCGCAACAGTTTCGGCGCAATGACGGACGTGTAGCAGAAATCAACGAAGGACAAACGGCTAAGGAAGCAGCACATGGGTGTGTGGAGCGTGGGGTTCCTCATGACGAAAAAATCATGCCCAGGTTTTCCAACACAGAAACTGTGTAGATGGTCAGGAACACCAGGAGGAGGGGCAACTGGAAGTTGGGGTATTCCAAGAAGCCCAGGAGGACAAAAGTGATGCCCGCAGTCCGATTTGCATCATTCCGCATTTGGCTCCAGCTGGACAAAGTCGGAGCTTTGATCCGGAGCATCTGAGATGGCAGAGAGAGCTGGCGGTGCAGGGGCGAACGGACACGTTACCCTGGGGCTGATGGAGTTCAGCACGGCCCGCCACGTCCTAGACCAAGAGCGGATTTGCCTAAAGTCTTTAGTTTCTCAGTCAAGATGAAATATCAGTGAACACTTTCATTCTCAAATCTATGTTAAGCAGTCATTTCCAATCCCACGTGAATATGTCAAAGCTGTTGTTCTATGAATATCTGACATTCAAATTTGTACTGATTTCTCTGTTTGGAAGTCCAAAATTCGACTCACTTTGTCTACTGACATGGGTGCATGATTTTCTGAGTCGTACTCCAGCTGCTTAACTATAGTAAAGGCTCTGAAATCTCCACCATCTTCTAAGTAAATGTGTGGGAGTATTTTGGAATTGCTGGAGAACTGGATCTTTTTTTTCCAGGAAGATGGAGCCGTTTTTTATGAGTTTATGTAACTATATATACATCAGCCTTTTCATTTGCCTATATGACTGACAATATATGTCTTCAAGAAGGAAAAGTCACTATGAGCCCAAGGCCAGCCTGAGCTACACGTGAATTCAAGACTGGCCTGGGCTGCAGAACGAAATCCTGTCACTAAGGAAAGAAAGAAAGAAAGAAAGAAAGAAAGAAAGAAAGAAAGAAAGAAGAAAGAAAGAATTACTTATCAGCAATTATGAAAAATAAAGTTCACAGCATACAAACCCTTAATACATTATATAATTACCAAAAGCACCTTTTTATCATAGTGCAACTCTTTATGAGGTGTAATAAAATATATGATATAAAAGTATTCAGTTTTGAAGGAGGGACTCGGATCAGAAACAGAGATGATTCTATCCTCTTTTTTCATAATTTTTAGTCCAGGCTGAAATAAGCAACGTCCAATGGACTTCACATCTTTAAGGCAATTATACAAGCTCAGTATCTTCTAGCTGGCAAGTCATCCTACACACAGAACAACACCTAGGTGGGCAGGCACTGTGTTGGCATGTTTAAAATACCCTGTATTATTCATCACGGTCTACCAAAGGGTTCTCTTTAAATACACTCCATTTATTTGGAGAATTCTCGCAAATCAGGAAGGAGATAAATGATACATAGATCATTGTTTCTGCCAGAAACATCATTTCCACCTGAAGCCACACCAGTCTGCATGATCAACACCTAATATAGTTCTTAATTGTATTCAAAAATATAAGCACACTCGAATTGAGACAAGCCAAGCAGTGAAGGCCCCTGAGAGGAGCGGCAGACGCAGAGAAAGCCCAGCAGTGGTCAGCTTCTTGAGTGCTTTGAGCTCTGTTACGCAGCGACGCGTCCCTCGTATCTTAAAGTTCGAATCTGTGGTGATGCTTTTATCCCTTGAGATTGTATAGATGACGTCTTACCCAGCGATTTTCTGTACAAAACCTACTCCTCTTGATCTAAGTTTTCCTAGATTTCTTAGTGATCTCACAAATCTACATCTTTAAAACCCGATTATTAAAGTTTTGGGGTGGCCTTTGAACTATGAATATCTGTGGTGCGATGTGGCCTTTGAAAACTGTAGTGGGACACTAAGCACCAAGTGTATTTCTAGTCATGAAGACATACTTGTAATCAACAAGTCGGGTTTCACTGGCTGATACCACTGCATTATTCTCTTGTGTTTCCCGTGATAACTTCCAGCCCAGCATCCCATCTCGGATAAAATGCAATCTTTCTTTCACAAGATATTACACTTCCACATTTATTCTTATTGGATGTGAAGCACTAGTCATATCTTCACATCTTCCTTGGGCCCATTCACTTTCTCTCTGCATAAATGCTTCCTTCATTGTCTTTTTTTAGACCCAACTTATTTCCATCGAAACAAGCACCATCTCCAATACAGAATGCAATAACTTGGTGAACCACTAAGCCTTGCAGATAAGCCACTTGCCGCATTATCTTGAGAATATGCATGATCATCTGGAAAGACTGCAGACTTTGGGCCATGGTGTTGTAGGTTGAGCGACTGCCCGAGCCTCCAGTTCGCGTGTAGGAGTTCGAACTCCCTGATGCTTATCTCCTTATCCATGCAGAAAGGAAAATCCACTGTGTATTAAATTATCCCTGGTATCATCGTTGTCAGTGGTACCTCCAGTCCTGTGGTATTGTTAGCTACAATGCACGCGGTGACGTGAAATTATCTATGACTCCATTCTTGTCGTCAGCAAATACAACTGACTTATTTTACTCTTCTTTGTAATGCTCTTTTAATGAACTCAGACTCTAAGATATATTTTTAAAACCCTAGGATTAGTACTAGATACTATTTTGAAAACATGCAAATAGGAAATGAGAACCGTAAAATTTTTGGCAAAGGCGTAGTAAAATAGGTGTTCTTCCTGTATTCCACTCCGAGTGCTCCTCGGACTCAGAACTGCCTTCCAGTATCGGCATACTCCCCGGCTTTCCCATTTTCCCCCTTTCCTTCTCTAGCTCTCTGCCATTCTCATTTCGCTCCCCGTCCCAGGGGCTCCGAAAGGCAGCGGGATGTCACTGCACTCTGGTCCTTCTATGCCGTGCTCCAGCTCAGCGTTTATACTTCTCCTTATAAGCACCAGCACATCCTCGTATCCCTTCGTACTTTCACCCAAGTGTCCACATCACAGAAGACAACATGTTTTCTTCTTAATCTAAGCCTTGTCAACATTTAACGTAAAATTCCAGACTGTGTGCTCCCAGAAAACTTTGGTAACTCATCTAGACCTCAACATTTTCCTTCTTTCTGAACAATTTCTACCAACATGACTTTGAAAGTCGTATTTATCATATAAAATCCATTGCATTCCTCTGTTTTTATCAAATTTTTAAAATCTTAAAAGATTACTTAAGAATTCAAATTGGATATTTAATATTACCTTCATATCTTTGAAGCTTCTGAAAGAGCACACAGACAATATCAAAGACAACATTACACTGGGTTTCCTAAGCATATAGGAAAGAGAGATCAATACCTTGTAAAGTTATTCGCAGCTGAACAAGATGCACAAGGACACAGCTGTCACTGGACTACAGAGATTCTCTGCCCAAAAGAAAATATGTATTTATTTCAGAATTTCCAACAGCAGAAATAAACTATTACACCTTCATTAACAACTCACTAGAAGCCAGAACACATCGCAATCACTTGTATTATACTTATGAAAATTTGTATTTATTTAAGGATTTTTTTTGTTTAAATTCAATAAAGGATGGAAATTATAAATGAAAATGTAACTACTTATAAGAAAATCTTCAAGTCTATAATTACACGGCAAGAAGTTTACGCAAAATATATGCTTGCAAAAAATGCTAAGAACGTTAAATATTTCTCAATTTAAAAGGAAAAAATAGACACAACCGCACGTTTCTCAAGACTGAGTCGGGATGAGGAATGACGCATCCTGCTGCAGATTTTAACCTCTAACCACAGCACCCTAGGGAGTCAGGCCCTGGGGATTTGACTAGGTGTTTGCCATGAACTCCAAGTAGGACCATATGAAGAAAATCCCTTTATTAATTTAGGATGCATTTAATATGTTCTAAAATATATCTGAAAATTTTAGTGTTGAAATCTGAAGGGTAAGCCAGTGTACATTTCTTAGAGAAATAAACCTAGATCCACTTGCTGTTGGCTGCCACAGGAAATAACAAAGACTCCAAGTGAAAGTATAGACATAAATCTATTTTAGAAATGTAGGCGATGTCACCTACTGACTGACGTTCCCAAGAAGCCAGGGAAGAAGGAATGATGCCCTTTCGTTAGACAACTTACCACGCAGGAATGGATTTAGCAATAAGTGGAGGGGTTCCAAGAGGTGAGTCTGTCTGAGGTCGGGAGGCAAAAGGCAGTTGTGCAAATTGTCCTCTTTGCGCCACTCACTAATGGATATGTGACGATAGAAGCAAATTGAACCTGTCTTCGTATAAGCACCATGTCAACCTCTTTCGTTGAACTGTAGCACAGTTAGTTCATTGATACTCAAAAATGAGTGGCAGATGTGAAGAGTAGCTTTTTGTGCGTTTGCTAAAGGTCAGGCAATATTTTCATAAGAAAAACTTAAAGCTCTCATTGTACCGGAAACAAAACATAAAGGAAAATGAAAGGATACGGTTCACAGAGCTTCCTGTCTGAGGAAACAGTGGGGTGTGAGACTTGACGATGGATCTAAATGAAGCTGTTGTCTGCACCTGCAGGACTTTTAGGAAGGACAACTTGGACATCCGTGGCTGGTCCTCAGCATGGTTTATTCTTCCCACCAATTTCCATACTTTTCAATATTTACATGTCAAAATATGTATGTTCTGAAACTGCTCATCTACAGTCAGTCAGATTGATTTGCATGGATATTAAACCACACAAAATTAGAAGACATTCTAATTATTAAACACCACTGATGAGCTGATAATTAATTTAAAATACAGAAATATATTCTCCCGAAGCTAGTAGTAGCTCATCAACAACAAATATGAAAAGTGTAATGCTGATGGTCTTATAGTTCCTTTTTACATAAAGCCCCCAACCTCAATCAGAAATAAGGCTCTGACTCAAATCAGAATACAGACTTCTTCATGACCTGTGTAATCTGATGTAATGGTGCCAACCATTCTGCTGAACCTGAGTGGAAAGGCCACCAGCAAAACCAGTGAGGTCACAAACACAGTTTTAAGTAATATTCTTGGTTGGGTTGAGGGCACCAATAAGGAGCTATAAGGTCTCATAAAATCATAGAAGTTGTGATGTAACGTGATTTTAAAATATTCACTATGTGTTAATCATCTCCTTAAAATCCCCCAGGCATTCCTCTGTAAGTATGTATTCTTGCTTTCCTTCGACTATAAAAATCTGACTGTTAGAAATGAAATTGTTCCATCCATGAGATGATCTCATAAATCTGCCTGGGTAGGCAATAATTGCACCTCCAAGCCAGATTACATTCAGATTCGGTCATGCTAGCAGTGATAATGAAAAAGGGATGGAGTTAGGATGTACACAATTCTTTTTGTAACTTATTTTGAAAGAGAACACAACCTGGAGGTGATTAGCCTCCGGACTGTGTCTTTCACGTCCTTGTTCCTGAGGCTGTAGATCAGGGGGTTCAGCATGGGGATCAAGACTGTGAAAAGCACAGTGGCCACTTTGACCAGGAGCCACGAGCTTTTGGAGCTGGGCACACAGTAGAGAAGCAGGATGGTGCCGTGGAAGATGCTGATGGCGGTCAGGTGGGAGGTGCAGGTGGAGAAGGCTTTTTGGAGCCCACCCTTGGATGGCATCCTGACCACAGTGACGACTATGAACACGTAGGACATGAGGATGAGCAGCAGGCTAGAGGCCTCATTGACTATGGAAATGACTAAGCACGCCACCTGGCTGAAGGAGGGGTCTGAGCAGGACAAGGAGAGGACGGCGGAATACTCACAGCCAAAGTGGTTGATGGTGTTAGGTCCACAGAAAGAGAGCTGCACGAGAGAATACGTGAGTGTCGAGGAACAGATCGCACCCCAAATGTAACTGCCAGCTACCAGGAGAGCGCAGAGCTTGGGAGACATAGCCACGGCGTAGAGCAGGGGGTTGCAAACAGCCACAAAGCGGTCATAGGCCATCACGGCCAGCATGAACATCTCGGTGATCACAAACATACAAATGAAGAAAAATTGAGTCATGCATCCTCTGAAGGAGATGCTTCTGTCTTCCGTGACTAAGATCTCTAAGAGTTTGGGTGTAAAGACGCTGGAATAACACATATCCAGAAAGGAGAGATGGCTGAGGAAGAAGTACATGGGGGTGTGCAGCTTGGGGTTGGCCCTGATGACCACGATGATGCCCAGGTTCCCCACGAGGGTCACAGTGTAGACGGCCAGGAACACGAGGAAGAGGGGGGCCTGGAGGTGGGGGAGCTCTGAGAACCCCAGCAGGACGAATGTGGACACTGAGCTCTGGTTTCCCACATCACGTTCCATGAGTCTCGCTAAAATAGAAAAGGAAGGAAAAACAACGAAATTGAAAGACAGCACCTGACCTGGTGGGGCAGTAGAAACGCAGGTGTAGCTCGGTAGAGGTCCGCGGGTGATTGGTTTCGGGACGCCACATCACTGTCAAGGGTCACACGGACATTCTCCGATGACTCATTGTGATGATTTACTGCTTCATTCAGCACTGTAGTGTTCTTATCTGGAATAAAAGTTTTATGTATTTATATTAATATTTTACACAAATGCATGTAAATATGTCTGATACTCAGAACCCCCAATAGTAAAACGCAACTACATGACAAAAAAGACTGCAAAATCAGAGAGTCAGAAGAGCCCTCGGGAAAACTGAATACTTCTCAGATGCAAATACAAATAAAATTGTAAAAATTTGGGCTAGAGAGTGTTGTCCAACATGTGTATTTCTTTATTGATTCATTAAATATTTACCTATCCTAGGTACCCTAAAATCGAGGCCTATAAAACTTCTTCTCAAGAGTTTTTAAATGGTGTCATCAAAAAGTTCACTAATACTTTTATTTCTACAAATATGTACTCACAACATTGTGATTAGTAAGCTTTAAGATTCTGAATAATAGAAAGTAGTCTCTAGAAGAACTGTTTTGGGAATATTCAGATATTCTTGATTGTTTTTTCCATAGTAGGGGATTGAAGCTAGGGGCTTTGCAGTGAGCTACAAGCCTACATATTTTTTTTTTTACTTTGTAACAATGTCTCACTAGGTTGTTAAATTGCACAAATTGGACTTGAATTCGAGGTTCTCCTGCCCCAGCCTCTGAGAGTGTTGGGACTACAGACCTGTAACACCAGCCCCACATCTAGAGATAGTCTTAAAATTTCACACAAATTACTTTCTGCTAGCCAAAGAGTCTGGTTTTATTATAAATCTTATTAACATAAAATTTTAAAGCCACAAAGCTACAGTATTTAAAAATTGATATCTCTTTCAAAACAGCAAAAACTCTTTTCTTCACGAAATCGATTTAGAAGAACCTTACAAGGAGGAATGAACAAACACGGAAGAATGACAGCCGTGAACTTGCTGTTTGTATAAACCATGGAGAATCTTAAGGTTGCATATTTGACATGAGGAAGTCTGAATAAAAAGCTACCTGTGGAAATGCTTGTGGAGACCCAGTAAATGGGACGCAGCCACCTTAAGCATTTATTTGAGAGCTGGCATAATTAACATCTACATGTAGGAATTTAGAGCCTCCCACGAAACCTGTCCCTGGTCCTCCCAGGCTCATAGAATTGCACTATTCCTTCAACAGAAGATTGGATGAACCCTTGTAAACGTCACTCAGTTGGTGACATGTGTTCCTCTCTAAGCCTTGTTCTTATATCGAGGCCCTTACATCACTCTGAGACACAGCTGTGAAGGTTGAGAACTTTGAGGTAGCGTCAGCTACCCCTGTGAGGGAGTCGGAGGGACCCACTGTGGTCGGTAAGGGTTCTGCCCTTGCCTTAGACGTGAGTTTCCTGAAGGGGTCAGAGTCTACATGAACGTTCTGGGAGTCTCTGCACCAAGACCAAAGCAGTGTCACAACTAAAGTCAGAGAGCCCCTGAATGTTCCCACAAAGCTCGTGTTCAGTCTTTGTTAGCATTGTTCCTGCCATTCATTTTTGGTTGCTTGAAAGCTCTTCTCCTTATTTAAAAGACCTGTCCCCCACTTCATTGCAGAAAGAAATCACAGCACCGACCAATCGTGGTCAACTCTACAGTTAAATATGACCTTGCAGTCTCTTTTATTAGAACTGACATTTCTTGTAATGTTCATCTGCTAATCAGCACATGTCCCGTCTGAGTTTCAAGAACAAATAAAAAGGCCAACTGACTCCTTTATACCACAAAGATTCTCAAATATTTTAAGAAACTCTACGTAGTCTTTTTATTTTTCTTGATAACTATCTTTACTCTTTTAAAAAATTATTTGCTTTCTCACACTGGGAAAACCATATATCAAATAGTCCACGTGATACATTTTCTATAACATTAATGATCCTAAACTGATGGAAGCAGTAGATTTAATTTATCTCCATAACTTTTAGGGACATAATTTCAAACCCAATAAAGTTATCACAGAAGCAAAGAGAGTTTGGCCCCTTGAATACATCCTAGTAAGTAGACTTATGCAACAACACTCTTTCAGCTCATGTGGATTTCTTTCCTCCCAAACCACTTTCTGGATTCCAACACACCTTATTTAAGAATGAAAACATGCCCAACCCTGCATCGACTTACCAAAAGCCACCTCTTGTTGATGTATGTTTTAGTTGATTTCATCCTTGTAAATATTAGTAAACTTCAGACACAATCTCCCTTAAAATTAAAATAATCTTATACCTTCAACTACCCCTTTGTAAGTGTTGAGTGATTCTTAGATAATGGCATTAACTAAAGGGAAATTAAACTGACCAATTTGTTTCAAATTACCAAAAGAAATTAGCTGGGGCCTAGAGAGGCCCTCAAAGAAGGACCAACCTACACATTATATTCCTTGCCTATGATGTCTGTCTCACATGTGTACACTTAGGGACAAGGACCCCGGAGAATCCTGCAGTTTGTTGTCATGGGCTATACACGAGGTAATTAGAGAAAACTTCCTCTTCTGTTACTTAGATTATAATTACTTCTAGATCATTAATATTTTGATCTTCATGCCTTTGGGGAAAAAAAGAACTTATCTCTATACAGAGGCTGTACATCTGAAATACTGAAACCGGACCACATCTGTTCTAATTTCTCAGCATAATTTTATTTATATGCATTTCAATCATTGTGCTTTGTACGCTTGTTTGTATATGTCTTAGATAGACGTGTACTCTACGTTGTATTATACAATGTTTCTCACCATCGGATAGGCTTAGCATTACAACCTAAAAGCATTCTCATTTGGGAGGTTCAGAGAACAAGGAGAAGTATGAGGATTTCTGTGCATACCCAGCAATATTCTTCAGAACAGCCACACAAATGATAGCATTAGTGTTTTAAATGCACCTGGTGTTTTCTTTGCATGTATTGTGCCAGATTCGAGCCAGGAGAAAAAGATAGTGATCTCAAAGTCTGACCCAGAAAAATACCACTGCACTCATTGATAAACATGAAGTCACACATACACGAAAATAAAACATACTGAGAGTATGGCAAGAGGCGAAAATGCCGGTGTTACTGGGATTGAGGAGTCAGAAAAGACAATGGAAGCTAAAATTATTCAACATTTTATAGTTCATCATTACAAGTATCATAAATTTAGTAAAAATATATTTCTGTATATTCCCAATATTTAGGCCTATGTGTAGCAAACGTAGCTGCGTGCCTGAGAGTGTCTGTGGCCGGCCCTCACCACCACTTTTGGTCAGTTGCTGCAAATCCAGCGATGCCAGAGATATTAAAGACTGAGCAGAGTACCACTTTAAGACACATCGCTGAAATCCAAACATGTTTTATTGTTTTTCTCTATTTTACATAAATCTTACCATGATACATAAAGCAAAACTAAAGGGATAGAGGCCACTAAAGGCCATGTGCTCACGAGAACAATTGTGCAATTAACTCTATTTTTCACAATATTAAATATCGGTATTACCATGTAATACCATGTTGTGACACTAAATGCCAATAATCTACCTCTTTTTCTCTCTTTCTTTTTTCTTTCTTTCTTTCTTTTCTTTTTTCTTTGTTTTGCAAAATGGCAGACAGATTTTGGTTAAGGAATCTATGTGTGAGGTACTAATTGTCTTTATTTGTAGATATGTCATTTCATTACTACTTTAAATCATTTTCATAAGCTGTGGAAATTTTTTTTCAGAACCCCTGAATGTGGTTGTAACTACAAAAGGCGGAAATTGCATTATATATATTTTAAAGGGGAAGTGATATCACTTATAGATTACATGTCATTGTAAAATTACAATAAAATTCTGCAAAGTGGAAGGTGAAGGTCAGTTGGTTTTGGTTTTGAGTTTCTTTGTTTTGTTTTGCCTTACTCAAGACCAAGTCTTGCTGTGTGGTCCGGGCTGGTCCTGAGCTGACTGTGTAGTCCAAGGTGGCCCGGAACTCACAGCAATCCTCCTGCCTCTGTTTCCCAAGTACTAGGATGACAGGTCTGATGGGAATAAAGGTTTGCTCCACCACGTCTGGATTATGTGGTGCTGGTGGATCAAACCCAAGATCTCACGCCTGTGAGGCAAGCACTTTAATCACTGCGCTATGTCCCAGCCTCAGAAGTTAGCTTAAGTGCTCTGCCACACAACCTACGGGTTTTGTAAGGCGCTTGTTTTGCTGCCTCAGCAAGTCCAACATGAAACAATAAAAACTAGCAAAGAAATTAACTAAAGAATTTCTTGAAGGCCTAGAAAACAAATTCTTAAGAAGATATGTTGTGATCCAAGTCAAAGTAGGAAAAATATTAAAAGAAAAATTACATGGATCAAGTCTAATTCTTATTTTCTTACCTTACAAAAGGAGAAATTGTCCTCTTTAGGGTCTAAAAGTTGACTTAAGGTGAAAGAACTCTGATAAATGGTGACAGGGAAATGGTGGCAGATACCGTGATGACAACCCCAGAGGGGCTCAGGGGCCGGAGACGTCTCAGAAATGTCTTCTTTAACTTAGATGAATTTTTATGACAGAGACAATTAGGAATCAATTAGTGGCACTTGGAAGACATCCAAAAACTCACAGATTTCAAGGCTACAGATAGGCCAGGATATAAATATTTTTCAAGCCTCGTTTATTTTAAAATCCAGTGTCAACACACCTGCAAACTCCTCAACTAATAAAGTTCCTTTGCTTGATAAAGAAAGATTCACGTAACAACTGCATGAAAACAAAACTCAGAAGAACTAAAACACTTCATTTTAAAATTTTAACATCATATTTCCAGACTTTCTGTTTGTCATTCATTGCAGTAGAAGTTTTAACTAGCATAATTTTTTTAAAATATGCTTTGCATAGACATAAAAATAGAAGGAAAATTAGGAATTTATATCAATTTTCACAAGATATAGTTCATAAATATATATGATAATGTGGAAATAAAATGAATCAGGGAATAGATAAAATTAACAACATCCTTGAATTTAAAAGCTATTTTAAAAACGTTACTTATCCACATTTACAAAATGGGAAGAAATTGGAAACTAAACAACCATCAAAGAATTCATATTTAGAAAATGTAGATGACTTCTAGAACTCCGTAACAAAAACAAATAACTAAAGTGATCATAACCTTATTGAAAAACAGCTACTAGATCTAAGTAGGCATTTCTCCAAAAGATCATCAGAATGGACAGCCAATGTAGGAAAAATGTTAATTATCATTGATCTTCAAAGAAACAGGTAGTAAACCCCAGTAAAGTGCTGTCCCCTCCAGTGCACATGGCAAGAGCACAGGAAAGTGCACCGAGGCAGGGAAGCAACCTGAACCCCTCTGTAGTGTTGGCAAGAATTGGTACTAGCATACTCACTACGGAAAACAGCATAGGGATGCCTCAAATCACCAAAATATAAATAAAATTATCGTGTAACCCTACAACCTCACCCTCAGGTCTCTAACCGAAGAAATCAAACCAGTGTGCCTAAGAAACCGATGTGTGCCCACGTTTCTTCCAGAACTCTCCTCAAAAACCAAGACACTTAGGCAAACTAAACGCCCATCGAGCAAGGAGAAAAGGCAGAACATTTACACCACAGAATTGTACTCAGCCGTACAGAACGGAGCTCAGTCACATGAAGTTTATTTTGTTAAATACGCCAGAAATAAAAAGATAAGTTCTACACAATCTCATTCATCTGTGGGGAAAAAAATTATCTCATTGAATCGGGAGAAGAATGGTAGTTTTCCAGTGCTGGATGGCAGAGGTAGGAAAGGCCAGGGAGCGGTTGACCAGCAAGCACTTAGTAACGGAAAAGGATAAGAAGTTCTACTGTGCAGAGCTGCTTGGTAGGCAACTAGAGGTGGATGTTGTGCCCTACACATCTCAGGAAGCAGGAAGAAAAGACTTGGAATGTTTCCTCTAGGAGGAAGTGGAAAATCTTGGAGGAAATGTTTAAACTCATTGCATCATCTACACATACATGCATGAACTATCATGTAGTATCCTGTTAATATGCACAACTGCTGAATTTATGTCTTTAAGTAGGAAATTGATCTTTTAAAAAGCTAGAGTTAAATTTGAAAAATTCACTGTGATACTCATCAGTGTTGAGAAAATTGTTACACATTTCTAAATATTAAAGCATATAAAATATGTAATTTTGTTAAAGTTGTTGTGTGATGTTTTCAAATTTATTTGCACTCAACAAAGTCTTGTGAGTAAAACAAGTACAAATTAATAGGTTGGAATGAATAAACACTATACAGATATTCTTCTGCTCTCCTAGTAAAGTTATCCAGGATCAGCAAGACACTTGGAAGAAATTTAACGTCTTAACATTTAGGCTCCTACCAACCAAAGGTTAAGGCAACCAAATTATTTATCAATTATTAGAAAAGTTTAGTAACGTCAGCCCCTGACACGGGCTACCTGTCATCCGAAAAGAAGTTATCTAGCAGTGTAAAGAAATATAATTTTTCTTTTATCTATTTATCTACAAATTTCAAAATACAAAAATATACCATGTAAAATTGTCCTTCAGGTTCCTACTGTTTTATGCTAAACAGATGGAGGGTGTGGAAGGATGGAAAGAGCAAAGGGGAAAAATGAGCAAAACACACTATATACATGCACCAATTTCACAGGATGAATATAACTATTATATACAAAGCAAACAAGAATCTATTACTAATAAAAACAAATAATTATAAAATAATATACTGATACTGATTTCTAATATAAAGTTTCTAATTTTTCAGGTCATCTCAGAAATTCCACCTTTTAAAGAAGAGAAACTGAAATTTAACCTAGGTTTTGACTTGAAAAATACACTAGCACAATAAGTGTTGCGTCACAATATTTGAGTCAAAGACTTCTTAGTTTAAATGCTCTGAGTTTTCATCTCTAGTAATATTTGTCATTTATTTTAGTGAAAATTAATGTGACTACATGATGAAATATTTCAGAGAGGAAGAATAAGATTGATGGACTGATGTGTTATTGAAATGTCCCCCGGTAATCCGATCGTGGGATTTCTGGACTCAAATTTTATGAATTAATAATTGGGTGTGGATTAACTTCCTAACTGTCTCCTTCACATCCTTGTTCCGGAGGCTGTAGATAAGGGGGTTAAGCATGGGGATGACCACGGTGTAGAAGACAGAAGCCACCTTGACCAGAAGCCAGGAGCTCTTGGCGGTAGGGACACAGTAGAGAAAAAGGATGGTGCCATGGAAAATCATAATGGCGGTCAGGTGGGAGGAACAAGTGGAGAAGGCTCTGTAGCGCCCCCCAGGGGAGGGCATCTTCATGACTGTGACAAAAATGAAAAGGTAGGAAGTAAGGATGATCGCCAGACTACTTATCTCATTGAATGTGGCAAAGACGAGTAGGCTCTTCTGACTGACGTAGGGGTCAGAGCAGGCTGCGGCCACGATGGCCGAATGCTCACAGACGAAGTTGTTTATAAACTTAGTCCCACAGAAGGATAAGGTCAACAAAAAGTATATGAATACGAGGGAACAGACCAGAGCCCAACAGTAGCAGGCAGCCACCAGCAGGGAGCACAGCCTCTGAGACATCACGACGGTATAGAGCAGGGGGTTACACACCGCCACAAACCGGTCGTAGGCCATTGCCGCCAGCAGGAACGTTTCCGTCACCACGAATATGCAGGCAAAGAAGAATTGCAGGATGCATCCCGTGAAGGAGATGGTTCTGTCCTCCACGACCAGGTTCTCTAAGAGTTTGGGAGTCACGACGCTCGAGTAGCAGCAATCCACAAAGGACAGGTGGCTGAGGAAGAAGTACATGGGCGTGTGGAGCTTAGGGTTGGCCCTGATGACGAGGATCATGCCCAGGTTCCCCAGCACCGTGACGGTGTAGACGGCCAGGAAGAGCAGGAAGAGGGGCGCCTGGAGGTCGGGGTACTCGGAGAAGCCC
This sequence comes from Ctenodactylus gundi, assembly GCA_004027205.1. Lineage (NCBI taxonomy): Eukaryota > Metazoa > Chordata > Mammalia > Rodentia > Ctenodactylidae > Ctenodactylus > Ctenodactylus gundi. Next base: position 149,660 of record PVKB01001045.1, read on the forward strand.
AGGAGGATGAGGGTGACACCAGCGGTCTGGTTTGCTTGGGTCCTATGGAAAAAGCCAAAAATGTGGGTCTAGAGAAGGCGGAGTCAAACTTTGTAATAGAAAAGAGAAAAGAAGCAGTGAGAGACACAGTGAGTCCCCGTGGGAGAGACCTTCAGAAACCGGGAGGCCCCACAGCTCCAGGGTGTCATAGCCGATGTTCATTTGCACAGGTAATAGTAATATTTTTATTTAAATAATTAAAAATAAATATAAGACAACAAAAGAAAGAAAGGAAGAAAGAAAGAAAGAGAAAGAAAGAAACTGGAAGGTAGACTATTAGATTTTGGGAGAGAAAACAACAGGAAGAAGGAAAAATGAAAAGAGGTCTCGGGGGAGAATAAATGATGTAGGTATGTTACGTCCGTGTAGCTAGGCCCTAGAGTAAATATCTTTGCGCTTTATCACAAACTCACACTAAAAAGAAATTGGCAAATATTAACCACCCCATAAAAGGTTGGATTTAACATCCCTTGGTCCATTTACTTTCCTTTTCAGTGTCCTTTGGACTCCTAGTAATTCCATAATTTAACACACTCTGAGGCACTGCTGCGTGATACTCTCACGTTTTGCAACTATGCACAGCTGGTTCTCAATACTTTAAATTGCAAAATATGAACAGTCCATGTAACTTTTTTTAAAAAAACTATATCAGGTTTTATAAATCAGTCCTAGGCATGGCACATTTCATCTTGTGAGTACGTTTAAGGATTCAGTGTAGGAAAAAACTTTCTCCTTGTGCTCAGATGATAAAAACACCACAGCATTTCACTTGGACACTCATCCTAAGGCCACAAGTGCACTGGGGAGGATTCCCCATTTTGTTGATATTTATAAGTGCAAAGCATAAAGTTTACATTGATTTTGAGTATTTTTGTAACTTTGCCAAAAGTATACTTTCCCAGTCTCCTATGGACTTTTCCATCACACTTGGTCTGCTCCGACCCCAAGGCTTCGTCTGTCTGTAAAGTACGTATCTAACTTCCCTGAAGTTTATAGGAAGTTTAAAGATACATTTTTATTATTTTGTATTTTTCCAAATGTTGGTTTCCTTTTGAGCACCAGGTGAATAACCAGAGAGGGGCAGAATGAAGTCAGCCTAGACGGAAAACCAGCAGGATCTCAGGACCTTGAAGTTCGGTCCCTGCAGGTATTACTAGCGTTCCATTTTCTAGATAAAATATAATAACAGAAGAAACCAAGAAGAAAGTAATCAACTCACCTAAATACAGAAGCGCTTGAGTGATGCATTTACTGAAAAATAATCTTTGCTAAGATTAAGGATCCAAAAAGGCTCATCTGTACTGAACTAACAGGAGAAGAAATGCTAACAGTCCAGTCCATAAAGTATTTTATTCTATGCTTCATACGTTTTTTTCAACCTATGAAGAAAATTCAGAGATACTAGACAAAAGATTGCACCAAAATACAATACAATACTAGCTCCAAACTCTGTCGCAAATTTATTCTGTTGTAATTAAGACCTTGGGGACATGGAAACTAGAGACCAGCACTGAAGTTTTGCCGAGGAGGGTACAATTTGAGCACTGGGGTAATGCTGTCCCATGTGACATCTCCACTGTATGTTACGCTTCTAAATCCCCAGAGCATTTGTATTATCAGCATTATTCACTAATCATAAGAATGAATACAGCCTGACTGTACATAGCTTAAAAAAATATAAGCATGTCCAACAGAAGAGCAGCTGTTAAGCAGGAGTTCAGGGGTCGCTATTATCAATTTGCAGGGGCCTCATTCTTCTATCTTTTATCGTGAGGGCACATTCATGTCACCAAGTCCAAGTACGAATGTGCCCAACGAACACGGAGGCTGTTAATGCTTTCTTTATTAGATAGCAATAACATAAATTTGATTTTGTAGCCACATCGTGGACTTTCGAATTGGAAAACAGTTTGCAGTGGCCTATGAAGCATGGCTTAAAAATCTGCAAGACATCCATACATATTCTACTGTTTTTTTTAAATACTGGGCTGAATTTTTTTTAATTAACTAGTTTAAGACAAATGGCAGACTAACCAAAAGATGATGCATTCAACTGTTGTGCTAGCTCCACGCACACGTTAAAGGATACACACAAGAAACACCAGTGTCTCAAAGTAAAAATGCTTGGTTCTTTATACTACAAGCTGTAAAATGTATTTCAGAAACCTGGACAGCTTGATCTCCGGCATAGCCCAGGGATTCCTCGACCGTTCGATCCCTGACTCGTGACCATGGTGCATCTGATCTTACGGCACGGGCAGTAAATCAGACACAATCATGGAACAGCTTTATAAATATTTCTTGACAAAAGCTGACCTCAAGGAAAATTATCCCCGTATCATAGAGGTATATAAATGGGAAGAGAGTACTGAGTTTCAGAGATGCATGCCTTAGAAATTACATGCCCCCCGAAACATATGAATCTGTGCTTATTAGGACCTGTGATTCTCTTTGCCTTTCGTGACTGAATTTATTGCCAATGTAATGACTGTCTCACAACATAAATCTCATGGAGTTTCCTACTAATTAATTTTTGGAACTGTTTTAAAAAACAATGTCAATATTTTTTGAATTTTGCCATTCATCAGCGAAAACATCTGACTGTATACTTTCTAGGAAAATTTTCAATCTCCTTACTGATCAAATCTCCTTCTTAACTTTAGGGTCACTCCTGTTTTCTCCAGGATTTAGTTGCAGAAGGGTGCATGTCCCCAAGTATGTGGCTGGATCTTGTGGGCCAAACCTTTCCCCAACAGGACCGTTCACAGTATTCACTTACGAATTTTTTTCATTTCTATGTACCAGTTTTTATACCTTCTCATTTGTTTCTGGTTTTCTGTCTCCTGTTATTTTTAATTCACCAGTGATTCAGGCAAACTATCATTTCATAAACGTGACTCTGAGTTCCACTATGCTTTCCATGAACATTTTATTCCCATCTCCTTAGTATTTTCTTAAATCTTTTAATTCCTACTTTCTGTAAGTCACAACAGAATTAAAAATGACATTATTACATGATCTAGCAAGCCCATTAGTGCATACAAAACCAAGAAAAGGCATGTTGAACAGACATATTCCCTTTCGTGTAGACTGCATCGTTTCTTTCAGTAGCCAAGAGGTAGAATCACCTAAATGTCTATCAGTGGAGAAAGAAGAAGAAACAGCAGTGTGTGCACGTAGCACAAGTTGACCTGCACATGCACAAAACCCAGCTTTTAATCCAACCATGTAATGGGTTCATGTACATCCACGTAGGTAGCAGCACAGCTAACAAGAGCTAATTGTGGAAGATGCCGAAATATCCATCAACAGACCCATGGATACAAAAACTGTAGTACAACCACCCAATGCAGTGCTGCTTTTCCATAAGGACAGATACATTTAAATCACTTGTAGGTAAATGGACACAACTTGGGGCCATCGTGCTTAGTGAAGTGATTCAGACTCAGAAAGTTAAATATCACATGGTTTCTTTCATATAAGAAACACAGAGTACAGGTAATAAGGAGAAGCAAATGAGTGAGTCACTGGGAGTCCGCGGATATAAGGGGATGTGGTGTAAGAAGGCCAAAACCAGGGAGAGGAAGGGATTGCATGATAAAGGCCTACATGTGTACACAAAATTCTAAAGCGCAATGTAAACATTGTATCTCATATATATATATATATATATATATATATATATATATATATATATACTAATAAAATGGGGGATTATAGATTTTCTCTGATGTACCAAAAAATTAACTAACCTGCCATTCTCAAGGCCAAATGTGCTCGTTTAGATGTGTCTTTGTGTATAACAAGTTTGGCTGATTTTCAACCTATTTCTTCAACTCTTATTTCTCTGACTGGAGACTTCTAAGTCTTTTGGCCTTTCTACAGGACAGTTGTAATGCAACATTACCTCCCCTTGATTTGGAGTCAAAACATGTGAGACTTGAAGTATGTCTTGATTTTGATGAGTTCTATTATGACTCCACTTTGAACAACAACATTTTTCAAAGGGTCAAAGAACAATGACATACCTACAAGCTGTGGACTGAAAATCTCGATGATCAGGTGAGCCCAGCCATGACGCCAATGCTGGACAGTTGGTATCTGCTGATCTGACTCAGACACCAGTTTGTCATTTATTTTAACGTGCCTTTCAAATGTAAAAAGATTTTTTATTATTGTACATCACTAGAGTCTGTGATTACTTTTGTCATTAAATGGTAGATACCTATGTTAATCTTCATCATATTAATATCAATATACTGATCATGATATTCTAGTAACAGAGGACACCAGGTTAGAAAATCTGATATATCTCTATCATCATTTTTAAATACAAAAATTAGAATAAAGTGATATCAATAAATTTTAAATAAAAACATTAACACAAAGGGCAATAGAACATGAATACGCATGGATTTGCAAAAGGCACACTTTGCTCTGTGTCAGCACTTTGAGAGAAAATATTTCTTGCGGTACTATATATAACATTCAAATATGGACATTCATAAAAACAGATGTGTGTCTTATTTATTTTAGTTGGCTTGCAAGTCTTCCAACTGCAAATAAACTACAAAAAATAAATGTAACTATCACTTAGATATTGGATATTTTACTCTGGACAGCTCTCGCTCTCTCTCCCCCTCTCTCTTTCTCTCGCTCTCTCTACTTACCTACCCATCTATCTCTTTCTTGCTCTCTGTCTTCTTTGCTATGATGCAGAAGAAGGCATTGACCACCTATGCAAAGATGATACTGCAGAGCTACCTGTCTGGGGCTGACTGGTTCTTAATATTATTCTATATGTCAGTAGATGTCTCACTGTCAACTATAACTATTTACCATCACAAATCCAGTATCTCAATGAGTTCAAATAGAACTGAAAGTTCACCTACCCAGTGATATGAAAAAAAATCACATTAAAGACGTTTTATTGTTAAATCTGAGTGAAACTTTGACTTTTGGATTGAAACATGATCTCTAACAATGTTTGTAAATTTCAAAGTTTTTCCATGAAATATTAAGGTGAAAATATATGAGCATATTCAGCATATTATACATATAGTTTCACATGATGATGTGTTACTGAAAAGCTCCACCTAATCTATCAAAATCAGTTAATGAGATAGCTACCATTATTAAACATTTGTCCTCAAAAATAGACAACAAAATTGTCTATTCTTTGATTTTATAACACAATACTTGGGTGCTAAATAACTTCCTAACCGTCTCTTTCACATCCTTGTTCCGGAGGCTGTAGATCATGGGGTTAAGCATGGGGACGATCACAGTGTAAAAGATAGACGCCACCTTGACCAGAAGCCAGAAGCTCTTCGTGGTAGGAACACAGTACAGAAAGAGTAGAGGCCCATGGAAAATCGTAATGGCGGTCAGGTGGGAGGCACAGGTGGAGAAAACTTTGTAGCGTCCTCCAGTTGAAGGCATCTTCATGACTGTGACAAAAATGAAAACATAGGAGGTAAAAACTATCATCAGGCTACTTGCTTCATCGAAAATGGCGAAAACAGAAATGCACATTTGGTTAATGTAGGGGTCAGAGCAGGCTGCGGCCACAATGGCCGAATGCTCACAGACGAAGTTGTTTATAAACTTAGTCCCACAGAAGGATAAGGTGAACAATAAGTACATGAGTATGAGTGAACAGACCAGAGCCCAACAGTAGCAGGCAGCCACCAGCAGGGAGCACAGCCTCTGGGACATCACGACAGTGTAGAGCAGGGGGTTACACACCGCCACAAACCGGTCGTAGGCCATCGCCGCCAGCAGGAACGTTTCTATCACCACAAACAGGCACACAAAGAAAAATTGCAGGATGCAACCCATTAAGGAGATGGTTCTGTCCTCCACGACCAGGTTCTCTAAGAGTTTCGGAGTCACAACGCTCGAGTAGCAGAAATCCACAAAGGACAGGTGACTGAGGAAGAAGTACATGGGCGTGTGGAGCTTGGGGTTGGCCCTGATGACGAGGATCATGCCCAGGTTCCCCAGCACCGTGACGGTGTAGACGGCCAGGAAGAGCAGGAAGAGGGGCGCCTGGAGGTCGGGGTACTCGGAGAAGCCCAGGAGGATGAGGGTGATGCCATTGGTCTCATTTGTGTGGGTTCTATGGATAAAGCACAAAAGTTGGTCTAGAGAAGCAGAACCACAATCCGTAAAGAGAAGAGAAAAGAAGCGTTGAGAGGCATTTGTGTCTCCACCAGACAGAGCTGCAGAAAATAGGGGATCCCACAGCCCCAGTATCGCCAAACTTAGCGTTCATTTGAGTACATAGTAAGAACTTTTTGTTATTTGAATGATTAAAAATAAATTTAAGACTGGAAAGGAAAAGTCTAGACCCAGTGACTCAGGCTGTAATCCCAGCAGTCTGGGAGGCCGAGGCAGGAGGATCACACAGTTTATCCCAGCATGGCATCTAAGTGACTTGGAGAAACCTTGACTCAAAATCAAAAATAAAAATGGGCCAGGAACATAGTTCAAAGCAAAAGACGTGTGGTGATTCCAAGCGCTACCAAAAAATGGAGAAAAAGAAAAAGCGAAGAGTGGAGGCTGTTCCTTTTCAAACAATAGGAGAGCCGACCCCTTCAGAATGGCAGCTGTGACCACTTCCGTGAGAGTTACATTGATGTAAATAACCTGCGGGAGGGAGTCCGGAAGTTTCTACAGCTTCTTACTGTCTCCCCTCTTCCGCTTGGAAGCAGTTCCCTTGGAGCTGCATAGTGAGTTTCCGGTAGAAACGGATGTTGAAAATAAAAGGTTCCCTCAGCTCCGGTATTTCAAAAGTTAATGTTCAATAACACTTTGTTATTTAAATGACTGAAAATAAATTCAAGACACAGAAAATAAAGGCAGGGTGCACTCGCTCAAGCTTGTGATCCCAGCGTCCGGAGGAGAAGGCAGGAGGTCACATGGTTAACCCACCTGGTCAGCCACGGGACTCTGTCTCAGAATGAAAAAGGGAAAACGGGCTGGATTTGTAGCAGAAGACTCGTGTGGACTCCCCAGTACCACAAAATAGATAAGTTTACACAAAGAAGGGAAAGAAATCAAAGAGAATTGGCTGTTACGTTTCAAAAAATAAGACCCACTGTGACCACAGAGCACTCACTTTCTGAGGAAGGCCGCTCTAATCACACGGATGAGCGTGAAACGGGTGTAAGTGACTGCAGGAGGAGACACGTGCATTTCTCCAGATTCTAGCTGTCCTGCCTCCTCCTCCGCTGTGATGTAACTACCTTGGAACTGAAGGGAACTGAAGCCGTCACATTAACCCAAATAAGTCAGATTCAGAAAGTTAAATATAATGCATTTTATCTTTGCATATATATATAGTAAATGTACCTTAAGGAAAAAGAGAAGAGGAAAGAAAAAAGAAAGAAAGAAAGAAAGAAGGAAAGAAAGAAAGAAAGAAAGAAAGAAAGAAAGAAAGAAAGAAGAGAGAAAAGAAAAAAGAAAAGAAATATGGTAGGACAGTAGGAGTAAATTTCAGAGACTGGAAAGGGAATCAGTAGGGAGCTGGAGAGATGGGAAGGGGCCAAGAGAACTAAAACGATCAATATATGTAACACTCATGTACCAACGCCCAAGAAAACACACCGCTGTTATGTTACAAGCACACACTGAGAAACAGTGGGGAATATTGACCTCCCCAAAAATGTGAACTTAGCATTCATGGCTACATTTCCTTTCCTTTTCAGCTCTCTCCCCTTGGATTCCTGGTAGCTCAGTATTTTAACACACTCTGAAGCTCCAGTGTTGGAATACATGCACTGATTTCAGTTGTGTACCACTTATTTCAAAAATTTTAAATTGCAAAAAAATGATATTTTATTGCTTTTTAAAATGTGATCATAGCAAAGCGTGAGTTGTGCCTGAAGTGATCAAATGGTCCAAATAATCAAAAGCCTCCCACTCCAAAAGGATAAATTTTAGAAGGCAGACACTTGAGAAACAATATGCAGCTGTGAAAACAAGGGAAATGCCAACACATGGTAAGCCAGCGCAGAAGTACAGTGCGCTGCATTGAATAGCACTGAGAGCTGTGCCAATGGTACGTACCAGAGCGGAGACCCAGGGCCCCGCCACAGTCCTACCGGCCTTCACATGACACAGATGGAAGCATCAGCTTTGGGAGGAGACATAGGACTTATTAAAATAGAAGCAATGTGATTTTAAAAACTATTTAGGGTTGTGCAAATCAGGCCTAAGCGTGGACACGTTTCATCTGCTAGGCACATTTGGGGATTCAATGTAGAATTTTTTTTCTCCCTGTGCTCAGATGGAGAAATGCCACCATATTCCTGTTAGTCACTTACTCTAAGAATACTTTACCAAACTCCTAGATAGTTTCCCGCCTTTGCTGCAACCACCAAGGATTCTGCCTCTAAAGTACGAATCTAAACTCCTTAAGGATTGCAAGAATTTGAAAAAATGTTTTAACTATTTTATGTTTTGCAAAATGTCAATTCCTTGCTGGGCACCTGGTGAGTACCCAAAGAGTACTGGGATGTAGTCAGCCGAGAGGTCCTGCAATTCCCCCTTAGCAACCAAGTGGACTTCAGGGTGTTGGGACCTGCACCTCTGGATTCCATGCAAATAGTACTAGAGTTCCATATCTTCTCAGTACAATGAAATAACAGAAGAAATTAGTCTACTCACCTCACTAAAGAAGCACTTGAGTAATGCATTTAATAAAAAATTCTTTCCTAAGATTCGGGAAGTCCAAAAGTGTTCCTCTGTATTTAATTAATAGAAAAAGACATGAGAATAGTAGAGTCCGCAATATATTTTATTTGATACTCCGTACATTATTTTTTCCAACTTGTGAAGGAAATTCAGAGACCAAAGATAACACCTAAGTACAGTATTAACCCCCAGCCCTGTCATAAATGTACCTTGCTGTCATCAAGACCTTGGGGACATGGAAACTAGAGACCAGCCCGGAAGTTTTGCCAAGGAGGCTACAGTTTGAGCAATGGGATGTAACATCGTCCCACGTGACATCTTCATTACAGTTACCTTGCTAAAGCCCTGGAGTGTTTGTATCACCAATTACAGTAATGAATAAAACTTGACTTTACATAGGTAAATAACACAAGTGTGTCCAAGAGAAAAACAGCCAATAACAGCAGTTGTGAGATGGCTACTGGAAATCTTCATGGAATTAGTTTTCTGTCTTTTATGATGAAGGGATATTTCAGTCACCGTAACCGAATATGGATGTTCCCAAAGAACACAGAGTGTGTTAATGTTCTCTTTATTAGACGTCAATATATTATAAACTATATTTTGTACTCATGCCTTGGGTGTTCCTGTTGGGAAACAGTTTGTGGTAGCCTATGAAGTAAAGCTGAAATATCGCCTCTGCTTTATTGTATCTGAAAAATTCTAGGATGTTTAATTTTTAAAAATTAACTAGCCTAAGGTAAATGACAGGCCAACCAAAAGACGATGTATTCAACAATTGTGCTAACTCTATGTACACGTCAAAAGATCCACACAAGAAATATCAGTGTATCAAAGTAAGAATGCAGATTCTCTACACTACAGGATGTAAAAAGTATTTCAGAACCCCGGGCATCTTGATCTCCCGCAGTAACCCAGAGTCTACTGCTCCTTTCGCTCTGACTCGGGATCATGGTGCATCTGATGTCATGGCATCTGCTGTAAATCAGAGACAGTCACGCAACAACTTTATAAATGTTTCTTGATAAAAACTCATCACCTGCAAAATAACCCTCTGCCCCCTGCATCATGTAGAAAGAAAGTCAGAATCTGAGAGACACGTACCTTAGAAATTACATAACCACGTGGATCCATGCTTATCAGGAACATAAGCCTGTGGCTGTCTTTACTTTTAGTGTCTTTGGATTTATTGCCAGTGGAATGATCATCTAATAACATAAGTCCCAATGAGCTCCCTCTTAATTAAATTTTTGGAAGAGTTTAAGAAAAGTTAATGCTAAGACTTCTTTGAATGTTGCCATTCACCAGTGAGAATGTATGATTATATATTTTTATTTGTAGGACACCTTTCAATCTCCTTGATGATTGAACCTCCTTATCGACTTTAGGGTCATTCAAATGTTTCCTCAGAATGTTATCATAGTAGGAAGTATGTCCTTAAGAATCTGTCCATGTCTTGTAATCTAAACCTTGAGTTGAATGAATTGTTCTCAGTAATCTCTCAGGAATATTTTTTCGTCTCTATGTATCAGTTGTTGTATCTTCTCATTTGTTTATGATTTTCTGTCTCCTGTTATTTTTAATTCACCAACGATTCAGGCAATTTTGCTTATTGTTTCATAAAAGTAACAGTTCCTAGGCTTTTCATGTGCATTTTATTCTTCATCTTCACATTTTCTTAAATCTTCTAATTTCTACTTTCTGTCATAAGAAAATTAAAAATATAATTATGTGTTCTAGCAAACCCATTACTGTATATGAAATCAAAGAAAAATGCACGTTGAACAGACATCTTTCCTTTCATGTTGACTGCATCAGTAGCCAAAAAGTAGAATCACCTAAATGTCCATCAGTGGAGGGAAGACAGAAGGAACAGTGGTGCTAAGTTGACCCACCTAAGAACAAAACCCGACCAACCATAGCAATTGTAACTTGGAGAACATGGGCTAAGCAAAATAAGGTGGACACCAAAAGATTAATGTTATGCAATCCCAATCATATGTAGAATGTAAAAGAGTTGGTCTCGTGAGAATAGGCAAACATATAAATAGGGAGTCGTGGTCACCAGAGGCTGGGGTGATGTGGGCCCACAGGTGCAGAGCTGCAGATACCTAGGGACAGTTACGACTTCTCATCATACAGGAAATGGCTAAGATAACAGTAGCACATTATGTACTTAAGGTATCTAGAAAAGCTGGATTTAAAGATCATCAAGACAAAGTGAAAATTTTAACCTATGAATATTGTAATTATCGTGATTTGAGTACTATACAATGTATACATGACACTGGGCTCTAAATAAATATATAATTGCTTGGTGTCAGATAAGTAACAATAGAGCAAATGTTATTAATCCATACACATACACAATGTACAGCTTTTGAGATTTGGTCAAAACGTTTAATTATGGTACTTAATAATTAATAAACCCATTGCTGTAAGTGTCCACCAGGTTTGTTAACAGTTTTGTTGTATGTTCTTAATTAGTAAGTTATATAAGACAAATATTCGACGTATTTGTTATAATGCATTATATTCAAAAGTATTCAGTTCCTATTAGGATACAAAAGTCTATTCTAAGGAAAAACAAAGCTTACCAGGTTGGATTAAAAGCACAACGGACACCCCCCTGTTCTCTGTTCCCAAGCTTTAGCCATGGCAGGCAAGACGAAGGGAACACAAACGAGATGCTGTATTGAATCACCATCACCCACCCAAGGGTTAAGACAATTAACTGACCTATGTATTATTAGAAAACTTTGGTAAAATAAATTCCAATCATATATTATCCAGCCCAACATGGTGGCACAGATCTGTCATTCAGCACTCTGGGAAGGTGAGGCATGAAAATTTCAAGTTTGAGCCCACCTTGAGCAAGTTAGGGTCTTAGTGAGACCGTGTCTCATTGAATAAATACCTAAGCGAATAAATACGTGTACAAGTGAAGGGGTAGACTAAGGGCGTAGCTCGGTGGGAAGGCCCGCCATTCCAATCCCCAGCACTAGAAAAAGAGGGAAGCGAAAAGAACTTGTACGTTGCTGGTGCGGCTGTAAACTGGTGTAACTACTACGGAAAGCGGGATGGAGAATCCTCAAAGAGCTGAAGGTAAACATTCCATTCAACCCAACGCCTCCTCTGAGTAACTTTCCAAAAGAGTTACAACAACAACGTACAACGGAAATTCACACACACCGGTGTTCAGAGCAGCACAAACAACAGAGCTTAACATCTACCAGCTGACGAACGGATACCAAAAACGCGGTGCGCGTGCTCGCTGGAGCGCTACTGTTCCGTGAGGTAGATTTGAAACAGTTTTAGGTAAGTGGACGTAACCGGGACTCTTCGTGCTCAGTGAAGTGAGCCAGACTCAGAAGATTAAATACCCCGTATTTCCTCTAATATGAGAAACCCAGGGTGCATTAATTACTAGAATCAAATGGGTGAGTTACCCTGAGTCCGGGAAAATGAAAGATAGGGTGGGAGGGCCCAAACTGGGGAAGGGAAGGGATGGTAAAGTTAACGCGATACGTGTGTGTGCACAAAATTCCAAAGCTCAGCGTAAACAATGCACTAATAAAAATGGGGGAAATCTGGATTGTCTCTTATCTACAATAAATTAACCTGGCATTATCAAGGCCAAACGTGTTGCTTCAGGTGTGTCATTGTTTTCATCAAGTTATGGTAGATTTTAACCCCAATTCTTCAATTCTTCTTCCTGTGACTGCTAACTTAGTAAGTCGTTTGGCCTTTCTACAAGACTGATGCAATGTAACATTACCTCACCTTAATCCGGAGTTTAAACATAGGAGTTTTCATGATTCATAACTCAATCAGCTACTTAAGGTGTGTCTTGGTTGTGATGAACTCTATTATGACTCTACTTTGAACAAAAACCATTATTGAGATGGTCAAAGGACGATGACACAGCTATTAGCTGAACATTTGGCTGATCAGATGAACTCAGCCATGATGCCCGCATGGGACAGTTGGTGTCAGCTGATTTTTTATTACTACATATCACTGGGGTCTGTGATTACTTCAATCACTAAATAACAAATGCCTGTTTTATCAGCATCACACTAATATCAATATACTGATCACTGTATTGTAACAGAGGAAACTAGATTTAAAAACTTCATACACCTTTACAAATATTTTAAATGAAAATAAAGTAATCTCAATAAATTTTTAAGTAAAAACGTTAACACAAATGGCGAAAGAAACTGAGTAGGCGTGGATTTGAAAATCTAAGCCACACTCTGCGCTAACACTCAGGAAGAAAATGCTATTTACAGTGTGGAATACAATGTACTAAATCGTGAAATTTTTTAAAACAGATATGCATTTTATTGACTTTTGTTGGCTTGGAAATTTTCCACCTGAAAATGGACTACAAAGAAAAAAATGTGACTATTGTTTCGATATTGAGTATTTTAATGGGGAAAGCTGGTTTTTCCTCTCTGTTTTTGTTGTTGTTGTTGCTAGTTTTGTTTTTTGTTCTTCTTTTTGTTTTTTTTGGCTGTGATGCAAGAGATGGCACTAACCACCCAGCCAAGGATGGTACCACAGAGCTACAACACTGGGGCCGACCGGTTGCTAACAAATTAATTTTATATTTTAAAGTAACCTTCTCATTGTAATCTATAACTGCACAGATCATGATAAATCCAAAATTTCAGTAAGTTAAAATTGAATCGAAAGTTCATCTGCCCAATGATATGAGAAAACAATAACGTGAAGACCTTTTATTCTAAAATCCGAGGCAAAGTTTTACTTTCTGGTTGCGACTTCATCTCTAACAATATTTATAAATTTTAAAGTTGTTTCATGAAATCTTAAGGTGAAGATATACCAGCATAGTGATGAGATTGCACACATAGATGCATGTGCTCACATGTTACTGAACAACTACAAGCATTCTACCAAAACCGGTTATTAAACAGTTGTTCTCGAAAATAAACAACAAAATGTTCTATCCTTTGATTTTATAACATAATAGTTGGGTGCTAAATAACTTCCTAACTGTCTCCTTCACATCTTTGTTCCGGAGGCTGTAGATCATGGGGTTAAGCATGGGGACGATCACAGTGTAAAAGATAGACGCCACCTTGACCAGAAGCCAGAAGCTCTTTGTGGTAGGAACACAGTACAGAAAGAGTATAGGCCCATGGAAAATCGTAATGGCGGTCAGGTGGGAGGCACAGGTGGAGAAAACTTTGTAGCGTCCTCCAGTTGAAGGCATCTTCATGACTGTGACAAAAATGAAAACGTAGGAGGTAAAAACTATCATCAGGCTACTTGCTTCATCGAAAATGGCACAAACAAAAATGCTCATTTGGCTAATGTAGGGGTCAGAGCAGGCTGCGGCCACGATGGCCGAATGCTCACAGACGAAGTTGTTTATAAACTTAGTCCCACAGAAGGATAAGGTCAACAAAAAGTATATGAATATGAGGGAACAGACCAGAGCCCAACAGTAGCAGGCAGCCACCAGCAGGGAGCACAGCCTCTGGGACATCACGACAGTGTAGAGCAGGGGGTTACACACCGCCACAAACCGGTCATAGGCCATCGCCGCCAGCAGGAACGTTTCTGTCACCACAAATATGCAGGCAAAGAAGAATTGCAGGACGCATCCCGTGAAGGAGATGGTTCTGTCCTCCACGACCAGGTTCTCTAAGAGTTTGGGAGTCACGACGCTCGAGTAGCAGAAATCCACAAAGGACAGGTGGCTGAGGAAAAAGTACATGGGCGTGTGGAGCTTGGGGTTGACCCTGATGACGAGGATCATGCCCAGATTCCCCAGCACCGTGACGGTGTAGACGGCCAGGAAGAGCAGGAAGAGGGGCGCCTGGAGGTCGGGGTACTCGGAGAAGCCCAGGAGGATGAGGGTGACCCCAGATGTGTGGTTTTCATGAGTCCTAAAAATGAAATAGAAAAGTGTACAATGAAATGAGTTCGAGCATGTGTAATACAAAAGAGAAAGAAATCAAAATCCTAAAAATCATAATAGGACACTATTCCCTAAGGCGACAGGAAGTCTGAGCTTTCTTCTGCTTTGTTGTTTAAAGTTAATGTGGGTGGGTGCAACTTGAGACCATCACGTTTGCTGAAGCGGATGTTTCCAAAAACAACTTGAAGTTATTAAACACATAAGCAAATTTCAGATCATAGTAAAATGGATTCTGCCTTCTTGACTCAAGTTGAAAGTTGTGACAAGTGTGACAGTCAGGGTGGAAGCCCACTGGATCGAACGGGACATCCCCAAACTCCTTGCATACACCTGGATGACACTACATATTTCTTAAGATGGTAATATTAATAATATTATGTTCTTATTCAAATCACTAGGATGGGAGTAGAAATGGTGCTAATGAATTCGAGTGTTAAACAATACAACACATGGATGTACTATACAGTTGTAAGACAAGATTGTACAATTGAGGAAAATTAGGCCCAAGAATAAAAACCTGCCAGTAGGCAAGAAAAGTTCGAACTGTTTTCTTCCTCAATTGACATGATGGGAACACCACAGAGCTGCACATGGCACTTACGCTATGGTCATAATTACATTTTCTATTCTCCTGTTATATCCCCTAGTTATGCCACTCTTTGATCCCTCAGACTCATTCCAGAAAGAAATTTATTCTACAATTAGATTCATTCCTCAACCACCTCTTTAAAACCTGTATTTATAAAATCTGGTTGCCGTAATGCAAAGGCTATATTCCCCTGTCTCAACTCCATCTTTTAAAATGTTTCAAGGAATATTAAGACAATGACTTTCCATAAGTGAGTTAACCTGACACTGATAACTTTAGAGATTCCAAATAACATTCATTAGTGAATGCATAAATTTATACTAATTAATTTGACTTTCCAAAACATCTCAAGTGTAAATATCCAATCTCCACTATCATCAATACAACCTCCTCCTGCCATATTAAATTTATCAAGCTGCTACATGAATTATTGCTACTTTCCCAACCCATTTTATGTGTCATTTCTTATTTTATCTTATGTTGTTTTTAATACAACTTATTATTTGCTTTTCTCTGTATATCAACAAAGCCAAAGGTTTGTAACTCACAGTGACATTCTATCATTCATAAATGCGATTGTGGCTATGATGAGAAGAATTAGTGAATTGTTTTGATTTGTTAAAATGTTGACTTCATTTCTAAGGAAAGGGGGTCAGCCCAGTGAGAAAATCCTGATCAAACTGGAGAGAAGACCATGGATTCTAGCTTAGTCAAAACAAACGGATTCTTTTTCTGATCACTGAGACTTATGCATTACCTTGTCTACTGCAGTCATTACTAGAATTCTATTTTTCTCCTAAAATTATACAAAAAAGCTCAATAAACTCACCTAAAGATTGAAGCACTTGTACGATGCATTTACTGGAGAATTGTTTTACTATGTTGAATGAAATCTAGGGATGCACCACCTCTGTATTTATTAATAATTAATAAAAATAGATATGAAGAGGCCACCCTGTATTTCAATGGCTGCCTCGTATGTTATGTTTTTCCAGCCTATTAAGAAAACTCAAGGATCCTGGACACAAGACTACACCCAATGCATAAATTCAGGCACTGAGCTACGTCACAAATAATGTCATCAAAACCTTGGGGACTGGGATACTATGGCTGTCGCTCAGGTGTTACCTTGGAGGCTACAATTTGAGCAATTAGATGTGATGTGGTCCCATGTGAGACTTTGATTGTGTGTTATTTTTTCAAAGTTTTGGCTCATTTGTATGATCAACTTAAGTCAATTAATTTTCATAATGACCACATTTTAACATCTCCAAGATGCAGAATACATAAATATACAAGGGAAAGATCAGATGCTAAATTATAGCCCAGATATCAAGCTTTTTACCTACTTGATCCTTTCTCATTTCTTATGAAGGCTTATCTACATTGTTATGTGTATAAATGTAGGTTGGCCCAAAGAAATTTTATAGAGTTTTTTTTTGTTAATTTCAGATATATTGCAAGATTTTTTACTGGCACTATTGGTTTTGCTTTATGGAAAACAACTTGTATTTGCTATTAAGTCTTTAAAGAATGAGTTACTTATTTCTACAAGAAAACTGTCTTATGGAAAATCTTCAGTTTATGAAACAAACGATATGTATATTAGTTTTGGCAACTATACTCTTCATAGTTCTAAAGATACATAGAAAGAGTACAAGTGTCTGTGTATGTCATGGCTGGATTTGGAAGAATCCTGCAAAAGTCCCGTGAATTTGGGTGCTGTAGAAGACCTATGGAATCATGTATTGTTAAGCGGCTAGACCAGTCAGAAAGGGAGGAACACTGGGGCTTGACCCAGAAGGGGTAGATCTCTGGACCGTGACCTGGAAGGACATGTGCTAGCCCCGCCCTCCCCTATAGTCTCGACTTCCTTTTGGCCATGCTGTGAACTGATTTTTCTCTTATTGGACCTCACCGTGTGCTTCTGCCATTACTAACCTCCATGAATGGACTGAGACCTTCAGAGACTGTGAGCTAAATAAATCTTTCCTGCCTTGTGCCATAAATGCAGGGTATTCTAGGACATTCTATGTGCACAGTGAGAAAATAACTAAGACACGTACTTACTACTGATACAAAGACCTATCTACATTTCTAAACTTTTGACACCAACATGATATAGCCAACTAATCTCCCACAACAATGAAGATGACTCAGTGAACTGATTGCCCTCCCCACGGTCACGTAACCCATCATGCAATCCATTCACAGCCTGAATAAAAAACAAAAGCTGGAGGAAGGGAGACTTGTCCTTACACCTTTGAGCTTTCCACAGGATTGGCTTTGGTGCCTGTCTGCTGATTGGAGGGGCACACAAGTAGGTGCATCTGGGCAGGCTGTAGAGGCTTGGAATCGGGGTCTACACCTGCTTTATTGCCCCTCCCTCCCTGTCACTCTTTCCCCCTCCCTGGTGCCAGGCATCACTAACGAAGCAGTTTAAGTTTCCTATGCCCTTCCGCCATGTTGCCCACAACTCAGGTCCCGATAATCCCAGGCTGAAAGTGGAACCAAAGCAAACCTCTCTTTCTTTAAGTTGTGGGTGTTGGAGACTGTGTCCTGGTGATGGAAAAGCCAACTAATACAAACGTTTAAGCCATCACATCTCTCATCAACAGGGACGTAACTTTCAATATCGACCCCTGTTACTCCAGCTTTTGAAATTAGACTTAAATTTGTATCAGGACGAAGTATTTGCGTGAAACTAGAACCAGTGCATTTTCCGGACCTTCAGTATCCAGGCGGCACATCATGTGACTTCTCAGCGTCTGTAATCACGTGCATGTAACTGATTCTGCTCCCCGGATTCTGTAATTGACTTGCCAGGCAAACATTCCCGGGAATATATCAAATAAAATGATTTTAAAATTTCAACAGAAATTCACCTTAATATTCCTGAAGAACTATTTAAAATAGCCCAAAAGGAGAAATAACCTGAATGTTTATCAATAAATATATAAACCAAATATGGTGTGCAAATACAATGCAATTGTGTTCAGCTGTAAATAGGAATTAAGCACTGACTGGCTACAGGAAAATTTGATGCTGAGTGAAAGAAACGAGAAACAAGATGTCCTATAACGCGTACACTTATGCAAAAAATACACATAATTGGTAAATATAAACAGTAAAATGGCAGACTCATGATTATCAGGGAGGACAAAATGGGGGGGGGTCTATTTAATGGATGTATCTTTTATTATTGAGTTGAAAAAATAGACTGGATCACATTCGTCAGACCTGCTGTGTTGTTTATCAGTGGGGTCACCTGACCAATCAATCAAAGGTACACATATACTAACATAAGGTATCACCAAAATTTTACTTTCACCTGTTCTGCATAGATACATAACATACACAATCCAAGACAGGACTGAATGACAAATTCAGAGTCAGAAATCCTATTTTGTATTTGTAGTGTCTTAAACACAGTGACCAAATAAAGTTCATGATAACATGTAACTTTAAAAAACATTATTTTGTGAGCTTCATAGTGCAGAGATATGCTTTATGACTAGCAATGCATCATTCCTATCTAGGATACAGTAAGTATTTCTTTTAAATTTGCATCTGAGCTCTGAACAGCTGTGTGTATTGCATTTAGTGTGTCTCCATCATGGAAAGGAATAACTTTTCATAACTGACTTATAACCCCGCTCACCAATAATGGAAAAAAATTGGAAGTGTTAATCTCAGCAAAGAGAAGGTAGTATGGACTAAATATAAAATCTTTCCATAACAAACTCTGAGTTTAGAAACTTAATTTAAATACAAAGAGATAAAACATTATTGTCTTGTAGGTGGTTAAATAAAATTTAAATTAAGCAGGTATTGGATAATCAACTGTGTGTTACATCAAAACAAACCTTTAAATTGTTCATGATTCTTGGGAAATTCTGTGTAAGGTGGCTGAGAATTCATACATCTTATATACTTATAGTATGCGACATAGTAATTTGGAAGTGACTAACTTCCTGACCGTCTCCTTCACATCCTTGTTCCTGAGACTATAGATCAGTGGGTTGAGCATGGGGATGACCACCGTGTAGAAGACAGAGGCCACCTTCACCAAGAGCCAGGAACTTTGGGTGGTTGGAACGCAGTAAAGAAAGAGGATGGTCCCATGGAAGATGGCAATGGCCGTCAGGTGGGAGGCACAGGTGGAGAAGGTTTTGTGGCGCCCCCCAGTGGAAGGCATCTTCATGATTGTGACAAAAATGAAAATGTAGGATGTAAGAATGATCGCCAGGCTGCTGACTTCGTTGAATGTGGCAGAAATTAACAAGATCTTCTGGTTCACATAGGAGTCAGAGCAGGATAGAGCAATGATGGCTGCGTGTTCACATACGAAGTTATTGATGATATTATGTCCTCGGAACGATAATTTCAATAAAAAGTAAGTAAGGGTCATGGAACAAGTGAAACCCCAAGAGTATGGTGCAGCCACCAGCAGGGAGCACAGCCTCGGGGACATCACGACGGTGTAGAGCAGGGGGTTACACACCGCCACAAACCGGTCGTAGGCCATCGCCGCCAGCAGGAACGTTTCTGTCACCACAAATATGCAGGCAAAGAAGAACTGCAGGACGCATCCCGTGAAGGAGATGGTTCTGTCCTCCACGACCAGGTTCTCTAAGAGTTTGGGAGTCACGACGCTCGAGTAGCAGAAATCCACAAAGGACAGGTGACTGAGGAAGAAGTACATGGGCGTGTGGAGCTTGGGGTTGGCCCTGATGACGAGGATCATGCCCAGGTTCCCCAGCACCGTGACGGTGTAGACAGCCAGGAAGAGCAGGAAGAGGGGCGCCTGGAGGTCGGGGTACTCGGAGAAGCCCAGGAGGATGAAGGTGATGCCAGCTGTCTGATTCTCTTGGGTCCTATGGACAGAAAAAAAAAGTTGATTCATAGAAGCAAACAGATTACTTCAAAGAAAACATAGTGAAAGGAGACAATGTTTGAAGACTTACTAATGATCCATATTTTGTCTTGGAAAATTGTTTCAACAGTTAATTGTTTCAGAAGCAAGACTTTACTAATATGAAAAGATCGTGAGACCATAATACTAACTGAAATAAACCAGATTCAGAAGATTAAATAACATGATTCTTCCAATAAGAGAAACCCAAAGTATAAATATCTCAAGATCAAATTAAAGGGTAGGAAATAAGGAGTTAGATCTTCTCGGGAATCGGGAAGAGATTCTGGGAAAGGTTGAGGAAAAGGAAGTATATATAAGCAACCTGTGATATTGGTGTCGATACCAGTTCTGAGAGGTGAAGGTCGTTATTATGGCCTTACCACCCGAGGAAACTGACTGTATGGAAAAGTCAGCTTAGCTTTTGTATGAAAACGCTTTTCTTAGAAGAAATTCTTATCGGGCCCTGTGACAATTTATTCCTTGCCTTATCTGTTTAACAATGAGGCTTAGAACTCACGGGAGAAAGATAAGGCTGCAACAAATCGGCCAAGTCACAGTTCTTCCACTTTTTTCTCAGCTACTTCTGATTTTTCCCTCGCCAGTAGTGTTTCACCCGTGGTTACAGATTTCTTCCCACGTATTCTAGATTTTCCCTATAAAATATTGACTCACAATTGTGAATATCACGAATAGCATTTCTTCTTCTCGGGGCACTATGATTTAAGCTTGTGGGATGCTTTTAGATTAGAACACACGTAAGGACAATATATCTTGACCATTTCTGTTACGTTGAAACCATTCTGCCCCACCACACTGAGACGGTTATCTTACCACCTCAAAACGTCCAAAAACAAGACATTTCTTCCTGAAAAAATGACAATTTTTTATCCACTAGAAGGCTTTTCATTGCGTTGGTTTCAGTAGCCACGCACACATTTTTTTCCAATGCTCTGTTCTCAGATTTCTTCATTTTCTCTAACAATTTTAGTTCCATGTGTATCTATTCTCCACAGCTTGCTGATACTGTTAACTATTCAATTATAAATAGTTCTTCACCCTGAAAAGCACACTGCACACAACATCTGAAAGACAAGGTGTACCTTATTCACTTATCATTTATCTTCTGTCATTGTATATATCACCATAAAATAGAATGAACAATAACCCATCCATACAAAAATGGTTAAAGATGTGGTACTTACACACAATGGAATACTATGTCGCCATAAAGAAAGACAGATATGAAGCATTGGAACAAAAATGAGGCCACCTAGAGTCAATAATGCTCAGTGAAATGGACCAAGCACAAAAGACTGACTCTAGATGGGTGTCCCTCTTATGAAATGCACAAAAATAATGACACAAAAAGACCCCAGCATGAAGGGCAGGGTAGAAAGGCAATGGTCAGATAGGAACGGGGTGAACCTCTACAAAAGGGGTGGACACAGATGCTCACTATTTCCCCAAGCCCCATGGTTCTAATGTGTTACAGAATTTGGAATTCATGTATTTACCAAAAAATGTTAAATTTTATGTCATGTGAATTTTTTTACCACAATAAGATTATAAATTTTAAAACTGAACGAGAACCTATCGAGAGCTTTAGGATGCAGGTGCTCAGTATGAGTCCTTGGACAAGCGAGTGCGCGGCCGTGTGAGCTAGCGCACTCGGCCTGGTACGCGTGGATCAGGACGGTCGCTTACAGGGAGAGGAGAGAAGGTGACAATGAACTGTTCCACCAGAACAACACTGCCACACGATGCCCTGAGACACCTGCCGCTGGAGAAGACACACTGCTAGGGAGAAACCCAAAGGACATGAGCATCACGGTCGCATAAAGTAAGGTTAGCTGCGGGGTAAGGGGAGGAATGGGAATTTTTTGTCCGGCCTCTGCAACTCCAAACTGTCTCCTTACGTTTCTCACCATTTAATCTTGTTATCCGCAGAATCACATCGCAACTGCTTACTGAAAACTGAAGTAGCCCACGCACAAAGGGGAGGCACATGGCACGGAGAACGCGTTCAGCAGTTGTGCGCCTCCAGCGGGAACTTAATTCACCGCAGGCCACTGTCGTTATCGGTTTGTTCTCCAAGGCAATATACAACATCTGTGTTCTCTGCTCCTGAAGATGTCGTCCGTGCTTACCTGGTCCCTCACGTCCCTGTGGCTTGACGGCCACTACTCAATCTCCTACTAGTTACTTTGCTATTGTATTTTTAAAGTTAATGCAAAATTCTTGGAGTCAATATTTTACAACCAAAAAAAATGCTCTTTTAGGTTTTTAAATTTTCCTAAATTGCAATCTTTCCTCTCAGTGTTCCAGCTGAGTTTGACTCCAGGGACTCCACACACGATTCCTTCTTGCTACTGATATCCAGACCAGCGGGTTTTCTATGCACTCAACACAATAGTAAGGATTTGAGAAACCATAAAATTATAAAATACACTCCACACTCTCGACATATTTTTTGGAGAATTAACTTAAGAAACAGTGCATCTGTATACATAAAAGTAAGAATATTGTAATAAAAATGACAAAAATATTTCCTGGTATTGTAGGCCAGTTAGTAATAATTCATTGGAAGACACTGATTGGAAGCAAAATATTTGTTGGAAGCAAATTGGAAGCAAATATTTGTTACGAAACAAAATTTTGTAGTTGCATGGCATTTAGATTTAGTCACGGATTTGCCGCCTGCGATGGTCACGGGGACACATATTCTAATTAGGAAGCATAAAGTAAGAATTGACTCAACTCACCTCAGTGTAGAGTAATTTGACTTATTCATTGACTAGTTCCTTTTTACAAGATTAACAGAGGCCAGAAATGCTGCTGCCACCGATTTAGGCTTTGTAAAAATAAATTAAAAATAATAATAAAGCAAGTCTGAAGAAAAATATCAAAAATCGACTGTATGTTCCAGCACATGTTTCAGGAAAATGGCTTGTTCTCCTATAACTTTCAAGATAAACTGTGGGACAATAGAGAGAGAGGAATATTAGAAAACTGAATTCCAGCTCCAAAATGTGTCGTGCATATATGCCATCAAGACCTTAGGGGTGTTTACTCTAGAGAATATAATTAAAGCGTTGCCTAGGAGGCCGCAAAACGAACAATTAGAAGTGAAGTCCCGTTGTGGTGTTTTTGTTTCCATATAATTCCTAAGATCAGGGAATACTTTCATAATCAACTTTAAGTCCACGATCTTGTTTTGATATTTCTCAGTTTAATACATTTGTCTTTAAATACTTGTAAAATACAAAAGTAAGAAGAACTGAGCGACAATCTGGAGTCCACTATTCTTCATATTTGCTGCTTCCGTTTTGCCCCCACCAGAGTGCGGGGCACATTCCGTCGGTGTCTACGCGGACACACCGCTTGTTAGAATATCTCCCTTGTAATGTGAAAGCGCGCTGTGAGCTTCCTGTTATGCAAAAATTGCTCTTTGGTGTCTATAAATAACTGTTCTATTCTCTTCAAGTAAATGTGTTAGTATTGTATTTTGTAATTACGTATGCATTTCAGTGGTTCTCAACATTTGCTTTCACCTTCTTGATGGCCATAGGAGCCAAAAACCAACCTGGGATCTTCATTCAATAAAAATTTACTAGTGCAAAATGCATCCAAATAAGATTTATTCGTGGAGTTTAACATAAAAATGATGCAATACCACATGAGAAAGTAACAGTTAACAGTACAAAAGGAAAACATATGATTATTAATTAATGCAGAAAGAGTTGACAAAAGCCACACTCCTTCACGACAAACACATTGATAGTGGAAACATAGAGAAGATTTTCCTCATCACAATAAATCCCATTTATGAAAGCCCAAGTCAAACTTCATACTCAGTGACCAAAAGCTGGAGCGTCTCCTCAAACACCAAGGGGCAGGCAAGGGTGCGGGCGCTCAACATTTCTACGTGGGCAAGTGTTGCCAGTTCTAGCCAGAGCAAGTAATTAGGGGAGAGAAAGAAATTAAAGTCAATTAATTACAGAAAAGAAAATGTGACTCTCTTTATAGATGACGTAACCTTGTATATGAAATCCCCAGAGCCATTAAATATAAGTGTCGACATAATAAAATACTAGGAATAAACTCAGTCAGCCAGACAAAAGAGGGGTACACTGAAAACTTCCAAGTGTTAAGGGGAACACAAATAACTTGAAAGACACCTCATGTCCATGGAAGCCTTAATACCGTAAGAGGCCGATACAATCCAAAGTACTTATAGCAGTAGCAATGAAATCGCCATAAAAATGCCGGGTTTTCCCATGTTATTAGTGTGTGTGTGTGTGTGTGTGTGTGTGTGTGTGTGT
Organism: Ctenodactylus gundi; assembly: GCA_004027205.1. Lineage (NCBI taxonomy): Eukaryota > Metazoa > Chordata > Mammalia > Rodentia > Ctenodactylidae > Ctenodactylus > Ctenodactylus gundi. Next base: position 174,181 of record PVKB01001045.1, read on the forward strand.
GTAGTAAAATATATGTATTTGTAAAAATACATTTGATTCTTACATAATTGAACATGGAAATACTATACAATCCAGTAATTTTATTGTAAGTATACACAAAATGAATTGATAGAACCTTATATTTGCACACCACTTTTCTTAGTAACATCAATTACATTTGCCAAAAGATAAACTCAGCCCAGGTGGGCACGGAGAGAAACACCTACTACGGCATGTCTGAGCCACGAAAACCCGGGGCTACGTGAAATAAGCCAGAGCTAGACGGAAAAGACCGTGTGGTTCCACCTACGTGTGGCAATCAAAGGAGTCAAGTTCAGGAAGGCCAAACGCGAAATACTGCTTGCTCACCGGAGACCGTGGTGGGTGCAGAATGCATTTCTGTTTAGTGGGACAGACTGAAGTTAGCATGTTCAAAACGTTCTTGAAGTAGTTGTGATTGCACCACAATATGTGTGTGCTCATTGTGGGGTAAGTTGTGAGCTCAAAAATGTTGAAGTGGTCAATGTTGTGTTCTGGGAAAATTAAGTGAAATTCCAAGTGTCGTAAAACATGAGAAAAAAATTTTAATGAGCAGTGTTTAACAGATTGAAAATCTGTCAATGACCGATAACTGTTGGGGGAAATGATCAGAATTAGCAATCTTAAAGATAATTCAAATTCAGTTGCTAATGAGACACACTACCCACCTGGCTTAAATGACTAAAAGTTGTAAACCTAATAGTATCATTTCTGGTAGGATGGAGACATAATAGCAAGGTGTCCACACCAGGCAAGAGGTTAGACCTCGCACAAGTTGGAGGGATGGTTGCGTTCACTGAAGTCCTCAAAGCCTGTGCAAAACTTCATGCACAGGTTTCCTTAATTTTAAGAATACATGATAAGTTTAGTATACCTAGGTGTGATTAAACTGCTTCTTAGAGGCTCCCTGGTAGAATAAAGAAAAGAAAAAAGAAGAGAAGAAGGAAAAGAAAACTCATTTTCTTGTTTGTGCTGATGTTTACAATGTAAGGCTTAAGGAAACATTATCTTAGATTCAAATAGATAGTTGCGAGATAACTAGACAATAGGTGACTATAGATATGAACAGCTATACAAGAAGGCTGTGAATTGCAGAAACTTAAGCATACACGTATGCCTACATCGTGTGTACATGTTTACATAGATACACGACCACATTCCACGTGCAGTTCACACTTCACATTTTGTGAAACTGTGTGTCTATGTACCTAATTCCCTAAGAAATTCTGAAGGAATTAAGGTTCTCTAATTCTTGCTAGGAGTAGAATAAAATTTTAATACTTTAATCAACTTGGAGAAAAATATCTAATTATATTAAAATTGAGCAAATAAATCCCAGAACTCTTAAATCACAATCTAGTATTTTTTTTCTTGCTTCACATGAAAACAATATATACAAGAGTAACGTTTTGTTTTCAAGTGTTCGCTTCAGTTTGACATAAGGAGACCCAGCTGTTGATCTTCCTTTGCACAAATGATGACAAAGTTCCTCCTATTTCTATCTCCACTCAGTCAAATCCCATGGAAGTTGGTAGAATTTGTTTTCAGTTACGTCAGCGGAAGATACAAAATTCATCTCCAAGATGCTAGCTGGGAGAATACTTTTTTAAATTTTTTTTTCCTTTCAAGTGATAGAAATAGAAGATCCACTAGGTGGCACGGTCAATCCATGGTTAAAACCAACACATTGAAAATTCTCAGTGCATCGTTTTAAAGAAAGACTGAATTGAAAATGCCATTGATAACGTGAACACAGGACGGAGACTATTCATTCCACCCCCTTCTGTTATGGATGAGATCAAAAGTCCAGAGATTTCACATTCATATATCCATATGTTTAACTGTATTCTTGTTTTCTTTGCATACTAATGTTGGCTAGCACTAATGATTTGGGTCCTGGTCAGTTCCACCATCATCAGTTTCGTAAGAAAAGGAAAATTTTACTTAGCAACTAACAAGTGCAATTATGTAATCTGAATCTAGAGTACTTGCATTTAAAATATCTTCAGAGCTGACTGAAAAGATCATTACTTTCACTCAGCAAATACGTTTGATGCACTAGCTGTGCGGGGCGAGGTAGATTGCAACCTATTGCGTCCCCTTACCAACCTTACCAATGGCAGGTGGGCAATTTCTGGTCAATGTAAAATGTTCCGTGGTAACGACATTCACAAACTGTTCGTCTTTCAAAACGAAAGCTTTGTCGAGGCTAAAAATCTCAGCATTCCCTTTGCCCTGAGGCACCGGTCACCGCCGCTTCCGTTTCTGACTCTGTGAGTCTGATTATTCTTAAGCATACTTCATGTTTCGGAATTTCCTTTATTTTCCAAGGTGAATAACGTTTTCAAGCTTACTTTCATTCGTGTGTGCTTGTGATACATAACGTTCGTGCTTCCTGTGGGGAAGGGTCACGTGCGCCTGCAGCCCTCTTTGTCCCCTTCCCTTGCCTACCTACCCATCCCTTTTCCCTGTGTATCCATGGTGATTTCAGAGGTGGAACTGATTATATGAGTTTTCTGTTTAAGTTCTAAGTGGCATTAATGCAGATAGTCTGGGAAAAGATGACACCAAAACTCTGTGTTATTTATTTGATGGCATGGGACATCTCCCCTAAAAATAATTCATTTTCCCATAGGTTCTGAAAAAATATACCTATGTCAAGGTTATTAATATTTCAGCGTCTGAAGACTTGTAACACAAACCAGAGTTCCACTTCTCTACAATCTAAAAATGCCCTAACGCACATGCTGGAATCAACTCTGAGGAAGCAGTAGACAGGCACCTCTGATCCGAGGCAAAGGTGCCAAAAGCGTGTAAGTCCAGGGATAGGAGGACAAAGTTTTGTAGATTTGCCCCAGTTTAAAAAGTAGGTGAAATATTTCCATTGTCCTAATTCAAGTCTGAAAGTTCCTCATCGCTTCAGCATTTGCAGAAACAACAAATCTTCAAAGGTTTAACTCTGATCTTACAGGCCATCCTGAAGCCTGTGTTTTTGGAGGCCACCCTGCGCTAAGGTCTGCTGGGATGGGCTTGGTCCCTGGTCTGCTGGAACCCAGGCCACAGGGTCCCTTGGAGGCTGTGGTTACAGGGTCAGCATCCTGGCCCTAGTAGGTCTAAGTGTTTATGTTTGTAGGTCCTGACTTAGTATCTGACCTAGCAATTGGATAATTCTGAAGCCTGTGGCCAGCTTAATGGTGAGGGCACTTGAGAGTTCTGGGCTCTGGGGTCAACCTAGCCCTGAGATAGGCTGAGGGAATCTTTAAGGCCTGGGGCTCTGGGTTTCAGCCTGGCATCTGGGCCTATGAATGCCAGCTTGCTGCATGGTAGGACTAGAGCTTGTGATCTATAGACTGGGCAAATGCAATGTAGTACAGTCAGGGACAGGCTGGGTGAGTCCATGTACAGGCAATTGCCTGAAGTCCAGAATCATGGAGACTCTGTGGACCGTCCAGACCCCAGGCTTCCGTGTTGATCACAGGGTTGGAATTCCGGGTGAAGCCTGGGGCTCCCTTGTCTCCTCTGGCCACATGGGACATGTCTCCTTTGAGGTCTCGGATCCTAGTGTTGGGGAAAAGGGTGCAAGTTTTGTAAAACTGTCTTTCACACATTCTTCAATGCATCTTATTGCGCGTGCGCGCACGCGCGCGCATGTGTGTGTGTGTGTGTGTGCATGCGCGCACACGTGGATCTAGGGATAGAACTCAGAGGAGCTGGGATTGGAGGCACATACTGCATGCAACTCAGTTTGGTCTTTTCTTACCAATTCTGATGATGGCATTAATTGAATTTTTTGTTTCAGATGAAGCAACTGGGACGGGAAAACTGCATCTAGGCATCTGTGAACTCACTTCTCTAGCTCAGAGCAGCATGGACTCAGGAGAGAGATGTTGCATTTACTGCAATAGAAGAAGTTTATTGGCTGGTTGTAGGACCTTCTGAATTTCAGATCAGCACATACAGCATGTGAATTTCATACTGTGACAGGTTAGCTGAATAAAAGATGAGCCTGCCAGCGTTGAGTGAGGTCTGAGGGGAGAAAATGGCCCAAAATGTAAAAATTACAGAAGAACAAACATGAAAATAAAAATTGACAATGTCCAATCAGGGACGTCTGAGCAGATACTGGGAAGACTGAACCTTCACAAATAACGTGGCTGGGTCTTCCATGTGCTGTGTATGTATACGCTTTTAAACAAAATGATACATAATAATTATATGTATTTGTGGGCATTATGTGATATTAAAATACACATATATAAAGTATTGTGACCAAGCAGAGTAATTTGCAAACCCACCACCTTCAACAGATATCCTGTCTTGGTGTTAGGCACCTTTACAATCCTCTCTTCTACTTATTTTTTAAATGCAGAGTAACTTATTGTTGCCCACTGTCTCGGACTGTGCTCCCCGCTCCCTGCTATCTACCCACTCTCTCTCCTGCCCCCTACAGAATCCTAAAACTCGTGCCTTCAATTGTCCTATAATTGTGCTTTCATAAATTCCACGCTAACTCTCAGACCCAAGGTGGATCCCTACCGAGACATTTTGAAACGGCCTTCACAGAAGTTCTTTCTTCCGCAAAACTTGGGACAATCCAACATTTTCCTTACAGCTTTGTTTATTTCCAAGTCTCACAGTGTGGAGATCAGAGGGTTGAATATTGGGGTGATGATGGTGTAGAAAAGCGCCAACCCCTTGTCTTCTGGGAAGGTCACATTGGCTCAAATGTAACCAAGGAGAACAGGTGCAAAGACCATGATGGATGGCCACCATTACATGACAGCTGCAAGCTGAGACAGCCTCAGTGCAGCTCTCTGCAGGGTGCACCCTAATGACGTACAGTGTCAGAAGGTAGGACCCCATCAAAATCACAGTCTCAGTCTTTCTAGCGACGTCTTCGTTTTGCCGATAATTCTCCAGTTTCTGATCTCCGACGTCTGAAATGTGTGACCGGCATTGTTGCATAACATGAAAACTCTCAGCACTCCTCGGTGACAAATTTTGACCGCTGCCCAAAGCTAGGGAACGGGCTGAGCATTCCAAATCAATTATATTTTTATTCTGAAAGTATCTTTTGACACCAAACTCTCCTCATGGCCTTTTTCATCACTGTGTTCCTCAGGGTATAGATGAGGGGGTTGAACATGGGGGCGATGATGGTATAAAACAGAGCAAAGATTTTGTCCTCAGGGTAAGTGGTTGGTGGTCTCAGGTAGGCAAAGATGGAAGGTCCGAAGAACAAGATAACCACAGTGACATGAGACCCACGGGTAGAAAGGGCTTTGCGTCGTCCCTCTGAGGACTGACTTCTCAGTGTGACCAGGATTACGACGTAAGAACCAAACAAGAGAACAAAGGTAACCAAGGCAACCACGCCTGAGTTGGCAACCACAAGGACACCGGTGAGGTAGGTGTCCTTACAGGCAACTTTCAGCAAGGGGAAGATGTCACAATAGTAGTGATCGATTTCATTGGGGCCACAGAAGGGCAAGTACATTATCATAGAAAACTGAGACAGGGAATGGGCAGCACCCCCAGCCCAGGCCACCACAATGAGGACATGACACCTAAGTCGGCTCATGATGATCAGGTAGTGGAGAGGCCTGCAGATGGCCACGCAACGATCAAAGGCCATCACCGTGAGGATGAAGACTTCAACCATCCCGAAGAAATGCATGGCAAAGATCTGTGCCAGGCAGTTTCCGTAGGAGATGGTTTTCCTTGCTGTGAGCAGATCGCCAATCAGCTTGGGAGTAACACGGGAGGTGTAGCAGATGTCCACAGAGGACAAGTGACTGAGGAAATAGTACATTGGTTGGTTGAAAAGAAAAGTGCATCAGATGGAGACGAGGACCACGAGGTTTCCCACCAAGATGGCGAGGTAACACATGAAGAAGAAAAAAAAGCAAAATATTTGTATGTCCTGGTCTGAAGTGAGGCCCAGAAGAATGAATTCTGATATGTTCTTCTGACTTTCCATCTCTCACATGCTTCTGTGCAAATACATGTGTGTCTAGGGAAAAATAAATTTGGATAAAAACATTTGCAGTAGGATGACCATCATGTAAAGGCTATCAGCGAGTCAGAGAAACTACTCGGACACAGAAGGTTAGATATCAAATGGTTTCTCTAATATGAGAAATCTAGAATATAGTCATTTCATAGAACTAAAAGGGGGGACAGTGGGAGTTAGGGAGGAGCGGGGTGGTGTGGGAGGGTCATAAAGGGAGAGGGCAAGGCTTTGTAAGTCTGTTGTGACATGCATGTGCACAAAATGCTCAAGTTCAAGGTAAACATTATTATATGTATACATATTAATAAAATGGGAAAAAGACAGAATTCAAACAAATAATGTAATCCAGTTCATAAATGAGTGTATTAATTGAATTTGTTCCAGTTCTGATTTTTCTAGGAATTATTTTCTAATTTTTCCAAATATTCTGTCATATTGGCAAGACTAAGAATAGGTTTTACTATATTGTGAAAGTACAGTGATGTAGATTTACTATTACCCCAGGAAAAGAAATTCTATCATTGTTACTTATAAAATTTAAATGTTCAAGATGTTTATTTGATATAATTTGGGGCATTTGTTTTATTTACATTTTTAATTTTGTTCTTTATTCAAGTCGGGGTTTTCATTTTAAGCAAAACTCTTTTCCTGACACATAACGCAGAACATATCTCAGAATCGTCTGCAGCAGACATCTGACAAAGGAATGCATTCTTATTTTTTAGATCATCTAGATCAATAGCTTCTTTATTGCTGGGTAAAATGCCTCCAAACACAAGTCTGAAACCCCCGGGATTGTGAGCACTTCGTGTTAGACATGACAACACAGTCTTGCAGTCTGTGTTCTGTGGCAGAAAAACAAAGCAGAACTAGAAAGCTGATGTGTTTGACTGACATACAAGAAAATTCCTACAAATCTTATTTAAATTTCAGTGTAGAAAATATATCTTAAGACATACTACAGAATCACTGATGTTAACATTACAAGTACTTAAGAAACTAATTGAAATTCACAAATAATTTGAATCCTGTACAATTTTTATGTTCTGCTAGAATAGATTAGAAGCATCGAAAGTTACTGGAAGAGGTTACACAACGCAAGTGTGAATGTTGTGGTCAGGAATCACACAGCTGTTTTCTGTTGAATGATTATTCATTGATTTGCATAAATTATTCATTATACTATCAAGGCAGGACTCGCACAAAGGCAAGAGAAGAGTGCCCTATAGACAATGTCAGCTTTGGAGCGAGAAATTAAGTAGTTTTCAAATCAATGTCCTATTTTAATTCTTGATTAGATGTGGCAGCCACATATGGACCCACAGATACCATTTTTAATAACACAAAATTATTCAGTGGAACACTATGTATAAAGTTATACAATTAACTTTTTTCCACATTATTACTAGTAATATTTCAGACTAGTTCAGATGGTTAAAAGATATGACTTTAAAGCACAGTATAAAATACAGTAAGGTAAACTTTCAGATTTCAGCTGAATATCTTTAGTCACGTAAGAAGGGAAAATTTCAACTTTCTCAATATCTCCTAAGACTTTGTACTTGCTCCTTATAGTATAAAGACAGAAAGGCATATGTGACCTAAGACTGGCATAAAATTTGATAATGTTTCCCCATTTAGTTAAATGTATTGGCTCAGTTATTACATACAACACCTCATTTGTGAAAGTGATAGACCACGTTTCTTTATGCAAAATGTGCCTACGAATAGAGGCTACGTTGAAAACAAATTTTAAACAAGTAAATCTCATTACTAATGACTTGTGAATTAAAATACTCACCTAACACAACCATGTTCTTTCCTGGGTAAAAAGACCCGACTAAGAATCACTCGTTTCCAGACCAAAGAGTCAATTGTAGAGCTTAAAAAGATCACTTAATTCTCACACAGCTTCCTGCCCATAAACAGTGGGAGACATTGGATGGAAAAGCATAATTCTTATGTTTTGCATGGTATCAGACTCTGAGATCACTGTCGGATATATGCTGTGTTTTTCAGAGTAAGCGTGTGGTGTGCTGCTTCTCTGTTTTGACATACTCACTCCATATGCTCAATTAGATCAAAGTAATTGTTAAAAATGAGCTGGTATACTTACAGAAATAAGTTACTGTTGCTTCCTGAGTTAACGTTGGGAACAACTTCTTTAGATCAGAGAAACTTTAGTCTGCAAATAAAATGAATTGTGAAACATTACATCATCAGCCATTTCGCGGTAGCTGAGAACGCACACCAGTGGCACTGCTGGCTGCAGCATTCGCCCCAAGATGACGCTCGGGATGACGGTCCAAAGCTCATCCCCAACTGTAACCACAAAATAATTCACTCTTATCACATTTCCACATGAGCTTCGTGTATCAACTGTCTCTGGAAACTAAAGACACCGTTTCACATGCACCGTTCTGGCTTCCGTAGTGGTATTTCTTTTTCAAAATGAAGTAGTTTACAAAATATATTAAGTAAGAGACATGGTTTTGGCTTCCCCCTAAACGAGAAATAACATGCAAGTAAAGAAAAAGAGAGACAGTACTAAATAATCCGTATTGCTAGGCCAGGTTTGCTGTCCTATAACCCCAGAACCTTCGGAGGCTGAAGCAGGAAGACGGCAAGAACAAGCCCAGCACAAGCAATTCAGCAACTTAGCAAAGACCCTGCCTCAAAATCGAGAGACTAAAGCAGATGGGCTGGAGATGTAGCCTGGTGTGAAGGCCTCGGCTGGATTCTCAGCACCCAAGTAATTAATGATATCGATAATAATAATGTGTGTTATTAGATCAATGAGAAAAATGAAAATGACAAAGCACATAACAAACTTTATGCAAATATTGTCCTACACAGTAGTAAACTGGTGGTATGCAAAAAATTGGTCCTATACGTATGTCTACAGTGCGTATCATTTTAATCAGGTGATATGGTGTGAACTGAGCTACACATATGTATTTGCTCCAATGACTGACATTTCAATTTCATATGGAAAATGAATGCAAGCCTCCACAGCCTTTCCACATAAACAAATTATAGTTCCTCAGCCAACATCGCTTTAGGCCTCTATATACCTTATTTCCAACAATTATTGCACGAGTTTCATTTTCTATTACCACTTACGATGAATTTTTAAAATTGTAAGTAGGATTAGTTTGAATTTCTTCATTTACAAAAGCTGGTTTCATTTGCACCAGGCAGCTGCCGTCTCTTTATTTTGAGTTCCAACATTCAGAAAACGGAAATGAATGCATTGAAACAGTGGAAGCATAGCTGCAGGTGATCGCTTAGAATAAGACGTATGGAACCAAGAACGATGTCCTCTTCCTTGAGTTCAGAGATCACTAATTACACAAGATGCCCTTCAAACACACAAACATTCCTACTGAAGTACTTGTAGACAACAGGCAGTAACATCATTTTCAGTAGGTGGGTCAAAAAAAGGATGTAGAAACTGTTGGGGCCACACACACGTGCGCGCGTGCATGCACACACACACACACTGTAGTATTATCCGCCGCCTTTTTATATTATCAAGTTAAAAAGCTTCCACCCTTTTGTAGTATTGAGCTATCTTCTAAAGTATCGTCAGCAAATCTCCTGTAGGTAAATTAGTATCTATGTTAAATAAATACATAGTTATCTATCAGCCTTACCATCACGCTCTTGGACAAGGCAAAAATTTGCCCAGTGACTGAAGTTTGGAATTTCACTGAAGACCTGAACATAAAAATCAATTATTCAACAAACAAATGAATTAGCCAAAACTCAAACTCGGCTGGCAAAATACAATGAAACCAAACACTACCATAAATATTTTTAAGTATTTTCCAAGTTTCAATAGGGCATACATGAAGATGTGCTCTTAAAAAAAAAGAAGAATACCAAATAGACCTAGAGGTCCTTAAATGTGGCTTATGAGAGTGACTACCTGCTTATCTGTTGTGGTAGCTGCAAGTTAGTCTTATGTTATTCAGGAAAAAATGTCTGGGTCACTCACTCGCCATCCTTAGTGACATAGTTCAGCAGCTTCTGCCTGGTATTTCTCCCTGAAGTACATAAAGCAATGAACCGCACCACGCTAGGCCATTTCGCGCTGTGATCCTCCCCTTCCCAAGAAAACGATGGCACATTCCCCAAGGAGAGTGAAGATTTTAATACCTCTGCGAACTATCCTGGACTCACAGAAAATTACTTCCTAATTACACAAGAAAGTAGACTACGATTTCAACTGCTTGTACAACTTCCTGACAACTGCTCTAACTTGAAGATAAACAAAACCAGTTTGAAACTCTTGGTAAAACACCAAGCACACACCGAGCTGGAGGAGCAGCATTTGTACCCACGCTTATTAACAAATGCACTGCAAACCCCAATACGTCCTGAGAAGAGATTGTGATAGCTATTTATTTTGAACATAATGACAAATTGTTTTCCCAGAAGCCTATTTACAAGATCTTCTCAAAATAACCCGATTGGGTTGTCCGTGTTTAGATTCTTCAAGGCTCCTGGGAACTTTCAGGCCACAATTTCCTTTCCATATCTCTACTCGCCGCTCTCTGGACACTGTGTCTCTAGAGGCCAGGTCTGACTCAGACCTCAAGGAATTCAAGAACTTCTCCTAGCTCTGGCCAATTTCCTCCTCTACCACGGAAGACAAAGATTTGAGCAGCCCTACAGGAATATCAAAGATTGGACCATAGAGGATAAAGTCAAGGTTCTGAACTGCACACGTCCCCTTGCTGACGCCAAGCATTGGCTGTGTGTCTAGTCCCTCGTCACTTCTTACCCACTGGTGCAGCACTCCCGGTACTGTGTTACAGCACTGCAAGCACTGTACAGTGGCACAACAGGCAGTGGGAGGGATGAGGGATGTCAAGCCTTCCTTATCCCGTGTGTCCATCTTCCTGGAGCCCAAGGAGCTCTCTCCCACCCCTCCACGGCTCTATGTCACTTGTCAGGCAGTACCCGAAATGTTCCTGAACTTAAGTCCCTCAAGGGATTTTCTTGTCAGCATTTGAAAACGTTGACTGGCCCCTCCACCTGATGCCCTTTCCTTGCCACCATTGGTTATTACGACCTTGTGGACTACCGAGTTGATACGAAGTCATGCCCAATGGCGTGAGACCTTGCATGAATAAAAGTTCTTTTCTATTTGCGGTCAAGTCACTCACAAATCCTGCTTGCTGGTGGCATTGTGGTTAAGGCAAGATGATGCTTATACACAGAAACTAGAGATGTTTTCTTTTCACTGTAGAAAGTTCTTCCAGAGGGATTAAGAAAGCTGTTGCCGGCATTTCAGATCTTTTGACAGAGTAACAGAAGCGTCCTCGGGAGGCATGGATTTGCTTGAGTGTCTGCTGTCCCCAGGACTTCACCCCTAAGCAAGAGTGGGCAGATCGGCGCACATGGTAGACACACTGCACCTAATTCATCTTCAAAATAGATCAGAATTGAAAAGAACAGAAAAATGAACACCTTTTCGGATGCCACCTGTGTTTTTTCCAGAATAAAGCAAGTAAGTTTCATATCTACCAAACCTTGTCATTTCTCTTGCTCTTCATTCAGGAGCAAGTCACTGTCACTAAGTTTTGTCCCCTGAAAAACAAACCCATCAATGGAATGTCACATTGACAATACCAGTGTCCCCAGTCACCTTTCCCAAAGCCCCACCCATGAGCACAGGAGACTTGCAGGGTAACATTGTAGAAGCAAACCGTAACTAGCAGTAAGCTTAATACACAAGCAAATGGTAACTAAGCCTGGGGATGGATATGTTTATTAATTTGATCACAGCAAACATTCCAAACAACGTTTACACATGCACTTATATGTTCATGTGTACGTATCAAATCAAGGGGTTTTTGTTTTTGTGTGTTTGTTTGCTTGCTTTGAGGCAACAGTTCATTCTGTAGCCTAGGGTAGTCTTGGACTCACTAATCCTCCTGCCTCAGCCTCCCAAGCGCTGGGATTACAGGTGTGTGTCCCCACACCCAGCTAAATATGTGTTGTTGAAGATTCAAACGCAGAGCCTTGCACATGCTTGGCAAGTGCTTTAACCTCTTAGCTACACCCCACCAGCCTTAAGTTTTGTGCCTTGGACATGAACAACTTCGGTCACCTTGTCAACTACAATTTCGTAAGGCTGGAAGATAAAGGAAAAGCCGGAGCCAACTGGAAAATAGAGGCGCAGGCCAGCATTGCACCTGGTGCTGCAGGACATTTCCTTCTCTGGTGCAACAATCCTCTTGCTTTGTGAAAGGCAAGGTTCATGTTTATCTTTTATTAATCTTCATCTAATAATTAATCAAAAAGAAAAGTTAAAGGACTATCAGTTCGCTGAATTGGTTTTTGATTAAGGTCATGGTCTCAAGTATAAAAAACAGTTGGGTTAAAATGAAGCTTTTGTTAAAGAATTAATTAGAAGCGTGTACACCAGATGGTAGCTTTGGGTATTTGATCTGTTTCTGATTGAAGCAGAAAGCCTTGAGAAAAAAAATCTTCCCTGTGGTCACTATCATATTGTGTCATTCCTTTCAAGCATACCTTAAAAGCAAAGAACATTTCTTGCTGAAGGGAGTGTGAAATATCTCACTTCGTTAGACGAGAGAGCCAAGAGCCAGGAGCTCTGGTCTCCACTGGCCTTTGCGGTTCCATGATCAGAGAGGCTCTGGCGTTAACTATTCACACAGCAATCCCTCCAGGGGGACTCTTGCTCTGGTTTGGACAGTTGCACTCACATTGTCTTAGGGAGTAAAGTAAAGCAAAACTCAAGCCCTGCACATACTAATGGCGTGTTTTTCTTCCATAGCTAATAGATAACATTTGGGGACACGGAGCACTCAGGGCAACTAATATATTTTAAAAACCTTTAACATAAAGTCGTGATATATTTCTAATACTCTCTAGAGGGATAAAATTTAGATGATAAGACAGTAAAGTACATCTGGACTAGCTAGGCAGTAGGGTAGCGCAAGTGTGCATGAGAAAGTGCCAGTCATTTCCAAAGGAACTGAGATGCTGTCATGCCTGGAACATCAGAGGGAAGAAGGGTTCCCTGCAGCCGAGTCCTGATTTGGGAAGACAGGGGACTTTCTCTAGGTCACAGTGCTGACAACAAGAACTAGAACAAATCTCAAGGTTGAGACTAGACACTCATTTTCTTCAGAGCAGGTCAAGTGACACAACTCAGAGTTGCCAAACACGGCTGTGTTTTGAGCTGTCTTAGTTGAACAGCTGCCAGTGGACCGTAGTATTGTTTTCCCAATGCAATGGGAGGTCACGTGTAAAAGTATAAGGACACTCTGGTTTGCTTAGTTATTGCTGCCACGGAATACCCAACATCCACAATTTTAGGAAGGAAAGATTTATTTAGCTCCCAGTTTCAGTAGGTCTCACGCAGTCCGTCCCTGGGCAGCTGGCAATGGTGAAGTCACCTGGCAGAGGCTGCAGAGCTGCTCTGGCATTGCAGACAGAAACCAAGGGAGGCAAGAGCCACGCCCACAACTGGAGACTCAGGCAAGGCTAGAGCCATCGCAGAAAGAGGCTGTAACCATGTTTCTGCTTTTTTCCTTTACTTAGTTCAAATTCCCAGTTGAGCCCCCAGTGTTCAGGGTGGGAAACTCCCTTACTTCCTGGCCCACAAGCCAGCAGCACACACCTTAAAGCTCTGCTCTGGGAGCCCCCTCAAGTCGACAGAATCCCTATGCATCGAGCCCCAAGCCCCTGACAGGCCTCACCTCTCAACAGCTCACTGTTCCCTAAGTGTCCCCCTACATTTAAATGCAGGAGTTTTGGGGGGTCACTTCAGATTGAAACCGTATCAAGGATGTACCTGAGTCCAAATCTGACGTACAGGACTGCTACTGCCATGACTGTAATTGCTGTTTTCCATGTTTTGCCATGCACGAGAGACAGATGGCCGGACAAACCCTATGGTTCGAATACATTAAGAGGAAACTGGAGCAGGAAGGTTTTCTGGGAGGCCAAGGGCAAATAGCTGAAGGTGATAACTCAAGTCTGAGGACCTTGAATATCGTCTCCTGTGGTTAAGTCAATGCGCAGTGTAACAGCAATGAGCAAAATGCCACCATCACTGGATTTCCAGGAAGGACACATGACAGAACAGCCCATTCTACAGGTGTGGGAAGTTCGTCGTCATCATTTGCGTTTGCTTTGCTCTTTCATAATCATAATTTCCTAACATGCCAAGGCCAGGAGGAGCTAATTAAGGCCAAAGTCTCGGCAGGATCATCTCTGTGTTATTTATTCCACCTCATTTGTGCCTTTTCTCCAACTCTTCAAGTGATTAAGAAATACAACGTGAAATACGGAAGGTTGTTTGCAGGGTGCAGAGCGTGGCTGGTACGTAGGAAGCTCAGGATGCACAGATTGTGGAGATGGCGGAAGATATTCAAAACAATACGTCTGACGCAGCGCATTCTGACATGAGCTCTCTAAAGCACGGTGAAAGCTAAGTCCAATCTCCTTGGAATGAGAGCCACACCGTGGACAGAATGTCAAGGACACGAAGCAAAACTTCACTGGCACACTGTCCCCTGTCATCTCCTGTTCTTGTGGGAAAAAATCAAAGCTGTTTCAATCTTTGATTTCATTTTTCTCCCCACACAACGAAGATTGGCAGAGGTACCCCAACATCCTGTTCCTACCAATCAGTGTCCTTCTTCTAAGTGACTCTAAACTTTACTTTCAGTGTGTTGCCAGAAGTCCACCATAGAAAGTAACTACCGGAAACCTGGGCCTTGCCTCGCCCCGTTCCACCTGCGGGCTCCAGATAGACCCTCAGTGCCCAAATGTTCTTCTTGTGTCTTATCAATTGTTTACTCCGGTGATGGATTTCTCCTTGGCTGTGAGTTGTCTAGTTTCCTCTGGCAAGTAAGCATATTATAGCTGATTTCTTTTCCATTCTAAGAGTAAAGGTGCAGCCTCTAACGAATTTGTGCTCCGTACTGGGGTGAAGGGAATCCATTGCTCATGGAAAAGCTCTGGTGCTCAGAAATGACTTCTGATGTTGGCACATCCACAGGATGAAAGACAGAACAAGTAAATACCGCAGAATATCAAGGTCAGAAGTTATGATGATGTTGCATGCATTGGATTAGAACTAGAAAAGCACAATTACCCTATCAGCCAAGGCTTGAAGGTGGAGGGTCTCTGTGTGCCTCTAACTAGTTCAATTTTAAAATGAAGGCTACATCGGTGCCTCTCTAAATAGGCTGATCATTAAAGTCCCTTGTGAGATTTTCTGGAAATATAATGGAAAGTATTCTAAGAGATTCTGATCCATTAAGCCAGAGTTATGGTTTATGCAAATGTGTGTATTTTTAACGACTTCCTCTGGTTATTTTTACATAGTCAATGAAACATCTGAGTGCTTAGCCTTGAAGAGCCTGGAATAGATGACTTTGAATGTTCTCACAGCATCACAGCACTATGCGTCCATGGAATTCGAATGGTTCCATCTGTTCTGTTACATTTGAACTGAAATTAGAATGTTGTGTGATTAAGAAAAGGCATCTACTAAACAACTTCTGCACAATGCTCGTCTCTGTGTCCTTTTGCATTAAGACTTGAGTCTTTGGGGATTTTGTGATGTTGGAAATTTGATGTACTTTGGAAAGTTGCAGCTGTCTTATTTATAAATTTCAAAGGCAAAGAATTGAAACAGCTGAAAAAGTACTCAGGGACTCAACAAACTTCCCCTGTTCACAGAATTTCTTGAGTCAAATCCCATCAGAGATGCTCAGAGAGTCTTGATTTCTTGGAAGTCCATGGCCAAGAATCATGACAACTATGGCTCTCTTCCCTTCCCTTGTAATGAACATGTGATCAACAATGACATCTCATCCCACAACCACATGATCAGGACATGGGCAGCTAGCCCATGTTCTAACCCTGCACTGACAAGACGGCACCTGGGATCTTGGTTCAAAGCTTCACAGATGAAAAAAAAAAAATGGCAAGATGGCAGCCCTTTGTATTTTCAAGTTAAAAAAAGAAAACACAGTTTAAAGTTATGGTTTGGAATGGGAATGTCCCACAAAACATCATACATCGGGATGTCACAGAAAACTTACAGAACCACGTGCTGTTAAGAGGCAGGGCCTGGTTGAAGGGGTAAAATGCTGCAGTTAGATCCAGAAAGGAAAGAATACTGAGGCTTGACCCGGAAGTGGTAGATGACCTGGAAGGATATACGCTAGCTCCTCCTCCAGTCTGCCATACCATAAACAGCCTTCCCCTGGCTGGGCCTCTGCCAAGTGCTTCCGCCATTATCAGTCATCCATAAATGGACTGAGACCTTCTGAAACTGTGAACTAAAATAAATCTTTCCTCCCTGAAGTTGTAGATATCAGGCGTTGTGTCCCAGCCATGAAACAGTAACTAAGATATTGACCTAATAGTGGAAAAAAATGAAAATATTTTCCCATGTTCTCTTCTAACCATGCTTCTACTTGGATCCCCTGAAGCAGTAGAAACATTTTGAACATGTTTTTAGACAATGATCCATGTAGCATATAAACATTTGTATGTTCTTCCACATGCCACCCTGTATCTCACTCACATAGATCCAGAAAACTGAAATATTTGTAACATGCGAGTCTAAAATTATATTCTTATTCCAGAGTACAATTGCTTCATTTTTATCGTACAAATATGCTCAGTCCTTGTCTGGAGATCCACTGTGCAGTCCGGATAGCAGAGCACTACAGCTTAAGCAGCGCGGGCAGCCGCCTGGAGGCGCGTGCAACCGCTGTGCAAGGAAGTTAGTCTGCAAGCCCAGAGCCGCTCGAGCTCACGAGCAAAGGCACACAGAAGAGGATT
Source organism: Ctenodactylus gundi (assembly GCA_004027205.1). Lineage (NCBI taxonomy): Eukaryota > Metazoa > Chordata > Mammalia > Rodentia > Ctenodactylidae > Ctenodactylus > Ctenodactylus gundi. The sequence continues at coordinate 191,057 of PVKB01001045.1, forward strand.
AGGCACATTGTCCGTCAGCCGTGAGCTCCAGAACAGGTTTTCACAAGAATCATTGGAATTGCCAATCCAAGAATAGCGGGACCCACCTGGCGAAAGTGGGGAAGCTGAGGCAGGTTCTTGAACTCATGAAAACTGACAAAGTTATTGTGAGACACTTTGAAGGCAGGACTATAAAAAGCCAAGCTGCAGAGAGGACACGAGAGACAACGTCCGACCTGGGCTGTGTTCCAGACGGTCAGGGGCCAGACACCTAAGTGCAAAGCAGACCATGTTGCTGCCGCTGCTTTCTCCATGAAGCACACTGTGGGTGTGCACGTGTGCACGTGTGTGCGTGTATGTGCTCATGTGTGCCCATGTGCGTGTTTGCATGCATGCATGAGAGTTCTTTGTGTGTGCGCATGCATGTTTGTGTGTACCGTGCGCAAGTGTGCTCAAGACAAGAACCATGACAGTGTGTTACAGTCGAGAAGGAGGATTATAGCCAGGCTTGGTGGAGCAGGCCTGTCATGCCTCGACTCGGGGAGGCTGAGGCAGGAGGACTGCAGGTGGGAGCCCAGTATGGGCAACTCAAGGATTTAGCAGACTGTGTTTCAAATAAACGACAGAAGGGGCTAGAGGTGCAGCTGAGAGGAAGGCCCAGGGTTCAATCCCCTGGAGGGAGGAAAGAAGAAAAAGAAAGGGAATCCATCAAAGGTGGATCTTAGAGGGTTGAGCCCCCCAACCTTCTTACTGTGTGTGGAAGAAAATAAGTCTCAATGGGTGGAAGGCTTTCTTTCCTGAGACCAAAAGGTGAAAAATATCACCCCATGTGCTCTGAGGTCGTGTTCTCCCCCTTAACATTCCTTGCACAACTCAGCTCTGGTCCCAGCCCCCTAACGTAGGTTTCTGTGCATTTGGAGAATTTCTACAAAAGCAGGCATCTGTGGGTCATGCATACACTGAGCTCCACAGGGATCCAACCCACCCGCAGCCTCCAACACTTCATGGTAGACTCGGGGTTTTTTTTTTTTTTTAATGTGAAGAAGGCAGAAAGAAAGAAGAGAGAGAGAGAGAGAGAGAGAGAGAGAGAGAGAGAGAGAGAGAATAATGATTCCAAGTAGAACCATGCTTAACATTCTGAATCCCAAGCTTTCTCTGCCATGCATATTTCAGGAAAATTTTTAATCAAGAAATACTCAGCAAGTCCTATAGTGACGTCATTCCTTCCTTCCTCCCACTTCCCACGCTGTTCCCTCTTGTGTCCCCCATGCCCAGTGCCGGGAGGCCATTGCTATTGGCTTCACCACACAGAGGAAGTGACCACAAGTGAGGAAATTTAAAAGCACCCAGTTTTAATTACGGCTTTACCTATTGGCCATTGGCCTCCCGAACACCCCGCTCCACAGTGTCCTCATGGCATTCTTCACCTCTGCGTTTCGCAGGGTGTAAATCAGAGGGTTTAACATGGGCGTGATGATGGTGTAAAACACAGCCACCATCTTGTCCTCAGAGAAGGTGGTGTCAGGTCGCATGTACATGAAGGTACAGGGACCGAAAAAGATGACGACCACAGCGATGTGGGAGCCGCAGGTGGCAAGAGCCTTGCGCCTGCCCTCTGCTGACTGCTTCCTCAGGGACACCAGGATGACAGTGTAGGATATCAGCAAGATGACAAAACTCCCCAGGGCGATGGTGCCGCTGTTGGCGGTCACAACGGCACCAACGACATAGGTGTCCGCGCAGGCCAGCCTCAGCACAGGGTGAACGTCACAGAAGTAGTGGTCGATCTCGTTGGGCCCACAGAAGGGCAGCTGGACCACCAGCGCCACCTGGACGACGGAGTGCAGGAAGCCACCCACCCACGTCCCCAGCAGCATCTTGTGACATCTGTCCCGGTCCATGATGGTCATGTAGTGCAGGGGTTTGCATATGGCCACGTACCGGTCGTAGGCCATGACGGTGAGGATAAAAATCTCAGTACAACCGAAGAAATGCACCCCAAAGAGTTGCAACATGCACCCCACGTAGGAAATCGTCTTGGTCTTGGCTAACAGGTCAACGATCATCTTGGGGGCTGTGACTGAAGAGTAACAGATGTCCACAAAGGACAAGAAGTTGAGAAAGAAATACATGGGCGACTTCAGCAGGTTTCCCAGGCACACGGTCAGCATGATGAGAAGGTTCCCCACGAGGATGATGGTGTAGGAAAGGGAAAACACCACAAAGCAAACCTCCTCAACCACTGGGTTCTGGGAGAGGCCCCAGAATGTGAATTCAGTCACATTGTTTGTGTGACCTATGGGAAGGGTGGGAGACACCATGTCCCCAGGGGCACCTGGGCTACCTGAAGGACAAAGAAAGGACGGTCAGCATTAATCCCAACCTGGCATCAAACGGGCAGTTCCAGGGGGTGGGAACGGAAGAGTGGGGAGTTCCTATTCCTTGATAGGCATACTTTAAAATAATTGGTGTAGTACTTGGGCCATGTTAGTTCAATATTATGTCCTGTGTTTTCACTTCTGGTGAGGAAGTAAAGACCAGAAAGAGAAAGCAAATTCCTGCAAGTGTGACAAGTTACCACCAATGTTTCCGATTTCTTTTGTTAATGGTCATCCACCTGTTTCTACATTTAGTTGCCTTTTATTTTATATGAAGCACTCAGCTTAATTTTAAAACAACTTCTGTCTGGGGGTAACATGTGTCTACCTACAAGCAGTCGCTGTGTTCTTGACGCAGAAGTGGACACACACGCCAGTATCTTCCCTTTTATTTTCCTGAGCAGAACCTGTTTTCTTGCCCAAATTCCTCTTTTAATTAGTATATATTTGCAATCCATAGCAATTGCACTAAGCTTGGGGTTGGTGCATAAACCCGTCACCTCTTAATCAGTTTCGCTTCCTTCCATCTCTCCTTTTCCCGACATCCACTTCCAAAATAGTCCATCTCTCTGTTTCTTACACTCTTCTGTTTTGCTTCTTTACTTATTTATACTTTGAGTTTTTTGTGCAAGAAACCACGTGATACTTAACCTTCTGTGTCTAACTTATTTTGGTAAGCATAGAGGTCTCAAAATGCATCCTTTTTTCTCCAAATGACTGAAATCTGTCCTTCTTTATGGTGGGGTAGTACTACATTGCGTATCCATTGTTCCTTCCCAGTGCTACAATGACCAGTCAACGTGTCCCCTCAGGGTCCCCGACTCCTGAAGGCAGGAAGCGAAGATCTTTTGAGAATGAATCTCTGGCCCCTCGTCTGATCTCAGCCTCTCACAATTAACATAGAGCAAACGTCACACCAACCTCCTCTGGGTACAATGCTGCCGTAGCTTGGTTAAATCGTGAAATTTCACGCAGATCCCCTTTTCTCACTGGTGAAGTGACTCAGCTTCGAGTCCATTGTCACCTGGATACAGTAACAGCTGTTCCTCTGATGAAAATAAATCACTTCCGTAAAAGTGGAGTAGGTGCAGAATCCTGTTAGTGAGACAGAAATAAGAAAGGATGAAGCGTTTTTTTCAAAAAAAAAATTATATAGTTGAAGTTAGGGCCAATGGAAAGGAAAGGTGAAGCCAGGCAGTTTCTCCTTCTCCAAACTCAGAGTATTTCAGGATTTCTCAGGATTCCTCCTTAAAATGTTTATGGGTTAACTGGAACAAGGACAAAAGAAGACCCAGGCTGCTAGACGGTGGCCCCGGTTCCCCAGTTTTCTGCTAACTTCGTTGGGTCTCTTAGTCTGAGTGAGTGAATTGTTTCAGGAGTTTGTCCCTGAACTACCGCTAGAATTAGAATGAATTCAGGGAAAGGACAATACGTAATTTAAATAACGACTCTTCCTGGTAGAGCGTCAGCCGCACGCGTGGCCTGATTTAGAGGAGTAGTGTGGTGGATCTGCTACAGTGAGGATGACGTAAGGCCTCTTCTCAAGCGAATTTATGGGCAGCAATCAAATCATTCCCACCCAGAACCCAGCAGAGTTCCCTGCCTTCACCCTCTCATTCCTCTTTATTATTATTAATTAAAGAAAAACTATCATTCTCCACTGAAAGAGCACTTCAACGTAAGAGTTCCATCCGTATAAGTTTCGAGTAACTGTTATTTCTATTACTTGGTTCTCAGAACCAAGGCCTGATACATTGTGTGTTTTAACTAAAAAATAAAATGTAAGACACACTGTCGCAAAGCCTTCTGGAAATTCTCTCCTTCTGTCTGAGCACACCGCTTTGTTCGTGGCACTTGCTGAAGCAGTTCGCGTCTTTACCAGGTGTAAACAAAGTCCCGTGAAAGCTGCTGACAGGCGCCATCCAACAGAAAAGCAGGTGCGGGGGGCACGTCACAGCTGCCTCCCTGAGTGGACCTGTTACCACGTGACCTCTGGCTCTTCCCCAGAGTCAAAATGACCAAGAAAGTCAACATTTTGAGTCAAATCAGGACATCGAGGCAGCCACAACCATGCACCTAGGACATTTGTGAAAGACTTTCAAAGCTGCTTCAGAAAGTGGTGGGAGCGATGGTAGAGGTACAATTGAAACAAGGGGAATAGATAGAGGGGGACCACTAGCAAAACATCTTTTACTATAACAATTTTGTCGTTTGATTTGGTTTCTTGGCTTTGTTTCTGTCTTATTTATTATCCAGGTACACCCAAGCCAGAGACTAGTTTCCCTACTGGGCAAGACAGGTTCCAGGAGAGATCTCACCTGTCCTCAAGCTAAGACCCTAGCCCAGGAAGTTCTCTCCTGTCTGGGTATTGGATCATCACGGGTCCCACTGTTTCTTGAACTGATTCTCACGTTCTCACTTGTGTCTGTCCCTGTCCCATCATCCCATGTAGGAACCCCTCATTATCCCATCCCCATCACTTCACACCTCCTCTGCCCTGGAAACATTATATCACCGCTGCATTGAGGAGGTAAAAAACAGTTTAGAAATTGAATTGAACTCCTACTTGCCACAATCGTTCTGCATTAGTCTTAAAAGAAAACCAAATCTCACCAGTACTTCCCAGGGCTTGAGTTTGCCTTATTTTTCCTCTCCTGCTGAGATTCTGTGGATTCAGCTGCGCAAAGTAAGTTAACTTCGACGTGAGGAACTATTTTGTGTATAATTAGTACCAGGGAAATCCCTGGCCCCTCAATGCAGAGGCAAATAAAAATCAGCCTTTTTTGTTCCTAATTCTGTCGCCTACTGAAGCCTGACATTTCACACTGACTTTAGCCTCACAAGATCTTTTTTCTGCTTCTTATAAAGTCCACATAAAGGGAATGCAGCAAAATGATAATGACCTTGGGGAAAGGTTTTCCCCAAAGTTTTCCTTCACAATCAAAATCGAAGTACAGACCTAACAGTGAGCTGTAATTTCCAATGTTTGTTCAATTTGGGGTGAGGGGTAAGGTTAGGGTTACAATGACACAAATACCCATGGAAGCAGAGTCAAGCTGGCAAGCGCTGACTAGTTGCCTGCTTTTAATTTTGTTCCACCTGGACTGTCAGTGTTGTGGGTGGTGCCACCCCCATCAGGTCTCCTCTCCTCGCTTCACTGACCTACATTTCAATCTTCTCTGGAAGCAATAACCCAGCCGCACACACGAGTGAGCTTTATTCCTATCCTAGACGTCTTTCAATTAATCAAGTTCTCAGTAAAGATTAGTCACACAGATAGTTACCATTCATTAATACACTTAAAAATGTATGAAGATGAGTAGTCATTGTATAATCTCAAAGATATACTTCCCTATGAAGCAGCAAGAGACTGGTGTAATCGGGTGTCTCCTACTCCTGCCACCTCTCTGCCCTCTGGTAACCTAATTCCTGTCACATACCCTGATTTTGAATAAATCCAGCAACTGTACACCACCATGCAACGCAAGTGTTCTTTAAGCCCTTTATTGATTGGATGAATATCTAAAATATTTAAGCTACAACATGGCTTTTCACAAGGCTTACCTTTATTTCAGAGGAAAACTGATCTTTCAGATTAGCAATAGAAAAAAAAAAGACGAACTTAAGAAAATGGAAAAGTGTACAGTACAGAGTACCCCAAAACCTCCTTATTGTTTCCTTTGTATGACAATTTTTGGAATGCCCTATAAAATAAATCTAGTGCTCACATAATTTTCTCATGCCATTAGTTTTATTTCAATAATTATGCAACGCTATCGGCTACTACCGAAATGTATCTCCTCACTATAATCTGAAGTGAGTCTGGTAGACACACCTTATTCTATTTTACTCTATTTCTGATGTACTTTAATATCTCTTTCCATAATGTGTTTTCATTTCTTTATATCTCTATTCTGTCTTCTGAGGAACATTAACATCTAAATTTCAGTTTATGGATTACTATTAGAATATAGCTACTGTTTTTAGCCATCAAGTTTCTAATATAAACATCTTTATTTTTATTTCTTGAATTTGTTTTTGAGCAACCTAGAATCTCAAAGGCTTATTTTACAATTAGATGGTTTTAAATTTTTCTATTTTCATGTAATAAATATGTTCATATTAACCTTTGCTTCTACCTAAAATAAATACCAATTCTGTAGACTGCACTCTGCAATAAGTCTTTCTACCTTCACTTTTACATCCAGTAACTTCTTTCTCTGTGGTTATACATTTTTGAAAAAAATTTAATATGTCCTCCTTTCATCCTTGATTTTCTATGTGAGTAGATTTGTTTCAATCGTGCCATAAATAAAATCCACCTGTAAACATCTCATTTCCACACCAGGTGCTTAGTGTGACCTTGCAGGTATGGGTGTGTTTGAGGTGGGGGGAGTTAAGGGGTATCCGCTATAAGCATAAATGCATAGCATGAGTTCTTAATTAGATTTTCCTTACTAGATGCTTGTGAGTTGGCTTTTTTAGGAGCTAAACACAAAATTTAATCAGTTTAACTTAATATGGTAAGCAACTCCATTGCTGCAGAAAAGCCTTATAAATTGCCTATGAGTGATAATATAATGTCCTTGCTAACACAACCTCCCAAGAAGCACTTTTTTACCTTCCTTGTGGAGGTTACTATTTTCAGAACGGTCCTCTTCCTGCCTGTGGTGGTTGGGTAGGTTCCTACCAGCCAGTACATCTCCTATCCCATTGCACGCACTCGGGAAACGCTACAAGTTCCACATATTTCTAAGGCTTGTATTCCATTCATTTTGCTATTTTGCTGTAAAAAAAAAAATTCTGCTTCAGGTATAGTATTTTATTTTATATCTGTACAATTTTAGGAAAAGTTACTGTTCTACATGCTTAAATTGTAATGCAGAAACAACAGAAGATATCTATTCAGGAAGACATGTCCCAAAATATTCAGCGCAGCATAAGACCTAGAAACACTGACAGAGACCCACACGAATCTCTAGGGGAAAAAATAATGGAAAAATTGATCACTGAACAAGTTCTGATACGTCAGAGGCATAACACAAAGGAGGTAACAAGGCAGACACTGTGGTACGTTATCCACGTTGTCCAGGAAGTACACGAAGAGGTCAAATGAAGTGATTTGAAAGTCAATGATGACAGTAACCATCGAAATATATTAATTGTTCAGAAAAATAAGGAAAATTGCTGCTCTACTGGTGAATTTGGCCTCTTAAGTCACTGATTCCATGAAAGGTTGCAAAACTTTATTAACTGGGCACGAGTGATACAAGCACTTTTCTACGTTTTTATCTCAGTAAGAATTTTTTTAAAGTCACAGGTCATGTTTTATTCAGTTTCTCGGTATTTTAAGGCATTAAACTGCGTAATCTGCTTATTTTTGCACCACAATATCAAGGAATTCTTCAAGAATTCCCTGGTTCTCTCCAATCACAGGACTGCAGCTTTAATGATAACATCACAGGAAGGAACGGACAAGGGGGAACAAGGCCCACCCTGCCGGTGAGGCGTCACTGTGGGAGCGCACAGGATCTGGAGGGATGTTTCTCCTTCCTGGCTCACTCCTCTGGCCAGGCGGACACAGAAGGCAGGCGGGCTGTACTCACAGCCGTGTCTCACGGAGGCACCGGCGTGAAGGGCAGAACCTCCCCTGCCTGTGTACTTTTCTCTCTGGCGAGCGGTGGTGCCACGCCCTCCTCATGGCCTTCTCCATCTCCGAGTTCCTCAGGGTGTCGATCAGAGGGTTGAACACGGGCGCGGTGACGGTGTAGAACAGAACCGACGCCTTGTCTTCTGGGAACGCGCTGGCAGGCCTGATGTAAACGAATAAGGCAGGTGCAAAAAACAGGACCACGACCATGACGTGGGAGCCACACGTGGCAAGGGCCTTGCTGCGGCCCTCCTTGGACTGTGTCCTCAAGGTGGACAAAATAAAGCAGTAAGACAGCACCAAGACCACAAAGGTCACCAGAGCAATCAGCCCCGAGTTCGCAGCCACCAGGAGACCTACAAGGTGCGTATCCATGCAGGCCAGCTTCAGCAGAGGGTACATGTCGCAAAAGTAGTGATCTATCTCGCTGGGGCCACAGAAGGGCAAGAAGGCCGCAAGCAGAAACTGGCTGGCCGAGTGGACGAGGCCTCCGGCGCAACACGCCGCGATGATCGCGCTGCACCTGCTGCGGCTCATGAGGCCAGCGTAGCACAGGGGCTGGCAGATGGCCACGTAGCGGTCATAGGCCATCCCCATGAGGATGAAGATCTCGATGCCCCCAAATAAGTGGGTGGCAAAGAGCTGTGTCATGCAGCTGTGGTAGGAGATGGTCTTGCTGTCGCTAACAGGTCAGTCATCAGCTTGGGCGTCACGGAGGACATGTAGCACGGGTCGGAGAGGGAGAGGTAATTGAGGAGGAAATACGTGGGCTGGTCCAGCAGCTGCGTGCACGTGACGGACACCACGACGAGCACGTTCCCCGTCCAGATGGCGATATAGCAGCACAGAAATAAGACGAAGCAGAGGAGCTCGGTCGTCCTGTTGTGGGAAAGTCCCAGGAGGACAAACGCAGTGGCGTTGTGGCGCTTTTCCATAGTTCCAGTGTAGACAGCACAAAAGCCATCTGAAATGACACGATTCCCAAACTCAGCTCACCGGCATAGGCTGAGGAGTTTGATGATCCTCCTCTACTTGAGGAACTAAGTACACAGAATTCACTTCAAGTAGTTCAGAGAATAGCATCTGTTCAACTCAAAGGCGCTCACGACTGTGAATAAATATATACATGTATAAAATAAATATATAATATGTAAAAGGAATATAATACCAATGGTTATATATCATCTATATGTATATATGCAAATCAGATGGTTTTGATTACCTCTTACAGTGAATGGAGATCAACTGCTGCCTTAGTAATCATGAGTGTTTTTGCTAAAACAGTATTCAAACTGTATCTCAAAAAATATTTATTTCAAAGCCAAATATAAGTTAATTGTTTGTGAAACAGGCTGCTGTCACTTTCCGGGACTCAGACTTTAGTAATGAAATAAGTCGAAGTCACAGAGCTATGATTCTTACACGTAAAATTAAACGTATAATGTTTTATTAGTGGAACATGTGGTAATTCAAGGACATTTTGTATTATGTAATGTAAACTAAGTAAACTTGTAAGAAAAATGTTTAAGGCAGAGGTCTTCTTTTTGAGAAACTTGTACAAACATTTTGAAATATTTTTATGTTGTTTGCTTTATTTACCTGTTTTTAGTGATTTATTGGTATTTATGTGTTGATACTTTAAAATGAAAGGATGCTTGTACCTATGATTAATTTAATAAAACCAATAAAGTTTAATAAACTCCCAAATAAACCTGAGAATAAATCTTTTAAAAGACTTTCTGCTAAGGAACATTATACTAAGATCCACCCTCAGTGTATAACAGTGTATTTAACAAGTCAAATTCTTTCTTAGCTTTCTATCAGAATGTGTATACTTTTCTATGTCTCTTCTATACAGTCTTTCTGTGGCCTTCCATACACCATCTAAACAGAAAGGTAGTGTACAGGGAGCCGAGTTGGAATGTAATCTATATTCTTTGTGCCATACCATAACATGCCTATTCCTCATGTGTCAATTACATCATTTGTTTGGATGGAACTAAAACAAAAGTGCACGACTGATCTTCAAGACATGCGCTTGCACTGTAAGGAAATAATGAAACACCAAGTTTCTTCGTAATAATTTAAATATTAAGGAAACAATTCAGCATACGTTAACCAAATGCAAAAACATTTTAAAGTGTGAAATGGCTTAATTCAATGTCTCTCAATCCGCTCTCACCGTCTCCTGTCACCAGAGGTAGACAGTAATGTCAAGTCAGGGGAAAGGCAGGAGCAGAGTGAGAAGCTCCTCGCCACTTGATCAGAAAAACGATTCCGACCCAGCAGGAAGCACCTGCACAGAGCAGTGCCAAAGGGAACGGGGAAAGACTCGACCCGTGGGAAGCTGAGTGAGGGACCCGGAATTTCTAACAACCTATCCATCCATTTTGCTTTTTTGACTCTAAGGTAAAATGTTTACAATTCAATTCCTGCCACATGTGCTCCCCAGGCAGCCTCTTTGCGTGAGCGTCCCCAGTGCCTAACTCCTGCCTGAGCCCCTCAACCTAACTCTACCTAAAATACCCCTCCACTCATCCCCCAATCACTGATCACGCTTCTGCCATTACTCACACAATTACTAACTGCCACTCAGTAGAAACTGAAATATCTAACCAAAAGCGTTCATTTTTACCAGTATTAAGGAAGCGTTTTGGAGAAATAGATTCTGATATTCTCAAATCAGGCTACTGTACTATTTCGCCTTTTGTGCTTAGTGAGGTCAGTCAGAAGCAGCAGGTGAAATATCGAATGGTTGCTGTGTTATGAGACACCCAGATCACAATTATCTCATGGAACTTAATGTGGGAATAATGGGAACTTAGCGGGTGGGGCGTGGATGTAAAGGAGAGAGGGGTAGGTTCCATAACTTTACCATGCTATGTTTGTGCACAAAAGGCTCAATATCGATGTGAACTTTAAGTTTTGCACTTATACATATCAATAAAATGGGAAAAAATAAAAATATAAGCATAGGAAAAGTGACTTCAGTTTACTTGGGTAAAACAATAACATTTAATATAGTGCTTCGAATTACACCTAAAATGAATTCAAATGCATTTTCATTTCCATAAACAAAACATCATACATATGTAAATATTCATAGTTTCATGCATATAATTTAATAATTATATATATATATATATATATATATATATATATATATATATATATAATTTAAAAGCCCTCTGAACTATGCTGCCTAATGCCTTCCAAGTATAAAGTCCCAATGAAGTTAAGCCAAGAGTTGATTTGTCTTTGTTTGTTGGACTTATTAAAAAAATCTCTTCAGTTGCCTGAACTCAGAACAATATAGCTAATGATTCATTTATCCACCAGGTGGCTTTCTAGAGTCAAGTTCCTCACAGACATGCCGCCACACTAAGTGCTTACGTGCACGGAGTGGCATCGCCCACGTGGAGCAAGCCGCATCCCACGTCCTGAGTTCTCCCCTTCAAACCTCGGCTCAGAACTGTCTCACTGTGCCCAGCAGGAAGCTACAATTAAAAACTAAGGCTGAAATAAACGTGAACTCTCTCGCTGTCGCGACTTTGAAATGTGCACACATGCCTGAATCTGTGCGACGAATCCAAGACACTCGGATTTCAGTCAAGGCCTCACATTAGTCATCGAAAGAAAAGGTTCCACAGGAAAAATAGAACTATGAATTAGATGAGTGTCTATAGACAAAAGTCACAAGCCAAGTCAGTGCAGGCTTCTTAGATGTAAAACGCAGCTCAGAAGGCAGCAGGTGCCCGGAGCGGCTAACCTGCGAGCTGTGACACTGAGCCCTCAGCTACTGGCAGGGTATGAGGCTGGACAGGAGACGCGAACGTGGGCGGGGAGTCCAGCGCGGCCGCCTGGGAGGAGTGTAAACTCCTATTCTTCACCCAGAAATCGTCTTTCTAGAAGATCAGAGAGCCAGCCTAAATGATCTCCATATAGCCTTCTCAGAAAGATGTCTTTTTCAAGTTACATCCTTCTAGTCTGACCGGCTACCTCCTCAGAATCAGAACAGCAACTATCATTTTTACGCAAAGTTCCTCAATCGAGGGGGCAGCATTATCCTAACTTTGATTTCTTTTTTTTCTAGGATATGTGCTTCGGTCCCCCAGGACATTTGCACTTCTTTGAGCTTCACTCTCTCTAAATCTGTCTTTGTGCATCGAATTTCCAGCACTTCTACTTAAAAACAGACTGCTTTTGTTTTCTTAGTATAGAAGGGAAAGATGGCCGCAACAACCACCACAGGCTTAGGAGGGTTACGTAAGAAAATGGAAGCTCTGACCCACAGATGCTTTGCGCCCACTTTGAAAATGTTCTTTCCCATTACCATCTTTTCTGCCCCCTCTGCACTGAAATCGCCTTTGTTGCTTAGCCAAATATTTCCTTGCGGCCCTTGTTTGACTTCCCCGGCAGCCCGTCGACTGCCACTGATGTGTCAGTTTCTATTTTTCCGCAGTTTATACTCGAAAGCACAGGATGATTCGCTCTGACATTCCTGTCACCTGTCCTACCACCACGTCCAGTGACTGGTGGGAAGCGGCCTACCTGAAAAGGGAAAGCTGACGGCACAACTATTTTGTTCTCAAAAACCAGTTAGATCCTAGACGACACAGGGCTGAGTTATTCCTGAGCATTTCCAGCTGAAATGTTCAATATCAAGTAAAGATTGCATGCCAAAGTTACATTTTTACTTCTCCCCGGGCAGTGTTTTTTTCCTGAGGCTTAACTTTGTATACACGCCCACGCAGTCTACACACCTGTGAGCTCCCTTGCACTTCAAGTTACCAGGAAAACCTTACGACCGGGGTATAAATCCCCGGGATGAGATACCTCGGGGACATGTCACTCACCTCTCGTTCTTTACAAAATCTCTGCTGTCTGCGCATTTTGTTTTCCTCCATCTCCTTGACCTGCGCAGAAATCATAGCTTTGGTCCTTATTTTAAGAAACAATCTCTACCAACCCCACAGAACGCTTTTAGTATATTCTCTGAGGAGAGGGAGAGTGTGTGTGCATGCGTGTGTGTGTGTGTGTGTGTGTGTGTGTGTGTGTGTGTGTGTGTGTTCCCTTTAATGTATTTCTGCTTAATGTAAATTTTCTAGGAAATTGCAGACATGTAGAACTTTCTGTTTGGTCATTTTGAGTTTCCAAAATACTTGTTTAAATATTAGTCAACAGTAAAGTCAAGCGTTCTGTATTTTTGTTTTGTTTTGTTTTGTTTTGTTTTATATCTTTGCACAGAGCTGGTAGTTGGTTCTGGTGGCCAGGCCTGTAACCCCAGCCCTATCGGAGGCTAAGGCAAGAAGATCACAAGTTTGAGACCAGCCCGGGCGACTTAGCAACTTTGCGAGACCCAGTCCCAAAACAAAGCACAAACAAACAGCAAGTACGTAAGAGGCTCAGAGTGAAGGCTCGGTGTGTGAAGGAGCTGGGTTTAACCCACATGAACGTTTTGACATATTTCTACCTATGAAATTATCACCAGCAAGATATCCAGCATATTCTCATTCCTCAAAAGTTTCCCCATTCTCCTTTGCAACTCCACGCCTGAACCCTCCCTCGTGCTAAGTAATACACTGGTCCATTGTGGAAAGAAAAGCTTAATTTCCATTTGTTTAGAATTTTACTGAGGGGAAGGTATGCCCCCCCCCTCATTTTTCTTTCTTTACTGAGTGGATGCACATAGTGTGACCAGCCTTCAAGTGCATGTAGTATGACCAGCCTTCAAGTGCACACAGTGTGACCAGCCTTCAAGAGATATTTAGCAGAGTCAAGATATTTGAGGAAAGTCTATGACCAAGGTGTGGGGAAGAGGTTTAACTATTTGAAATCATCCCTTTGGAATATCCAGGGGTCACAATCATAATCACAGGACTTTCTCGGGTTTCAAAAGAACAGGAGAATAGCCTTGAGTGTTGCATGAACTTTCTCAATAGATATTTACAGGGAAAAAAAAATGTGGATTTAGCAAAAAAAAAAAAGTAAAGGAATAAAGAGACTGAGATAGACAGGAAATTAAAGAAAATTGCTTCTCAGATCTCACAGCCTCTAATTCAGCCCCACCCCCAATCTTTCAACAGCTTTCATGAGGATATGTCTGACAGCCTTTGGGCGTCGGTGCTTCTGTGATCTGAGTGGACTTCAGTTTGGCTAAGGGATTCCTTTAATAAACTTCAGTAATAGTTGATATTTAAATTGCCAATAAACTCCTATTTATTTGGATAGATTTTTTATTTACAATGATCCATGCAGAGTAAAATATTTTTCCAAGTGGATAGATACTTTTTTTGAGAGTGGATCCTGCACTGTAGCCCAAATCCAAGCTGGTCCAGAACTCACTGTGTATCCCCGGCTCACCTGGAGCTCATGGTAACTCTCCCACCTTGGCCTCTTGAGTGCTGGGCTTACAAGGTGTGCGCCAACATTCCCAGTTTAGCTGACGGATATTTTTGTAAATACTAGGCATATAGATTCTTTTTTCTTTTTGAGACAGGGTCTTGCTCTGTAGCCCAGGCTGGTCTCTAAATCACTAGATGAACCAAGCTGGCCTAGAATTTACAGCAATACTCTTGCCTCAGTTTCCCAAGTCAGTTCTGGGATTGCAGGTGTGCACCCCCACACCCAGCTATTACGCAGTGCTGGGGGGTTGAATTTGGGGCCTTCAGCTTCTGAGGCAAGCATTCTAGTCACAAAGTTACACCCCCAACCCTACATGTGAATTCTGGAAAGAAGACCAAGCAAGTAAAAAATCGATCTAAAATAAATATATTTTGTTTGTGATCTAATCATATAACATCATTTTTCCCATAGAATTCTGTGGACATTTGAGAGAAGAAAATAAGTGATGATAAAAAGGTTTGGTTTTTATTGGTTTTATGACACTGAGTTATCTCTGACAAGATAGCTATTTCTCTGAGCCATGTTCAAAACCCACAAGGACCCAGGCTGCACCCACATGGACACATTCTCTCCACTCAAGAACACGTGCACACGCCACGTGTCTGCGTATACAGAAACCTCCAAATGCTCCCCGGAAAAATACAAATAAAACTATGTGTAAACGACGAGTCAGAGCTACGTTGCCTTTGGGGAATGAACAGAGTGCTGCTTCTGAGATTCCATGTTTTGCACCGATTCCAGAGGAAAAGTCTGGGCAACCAAGAGAGACCTCGTCTCAAAACATTGCATGATTTCTTATTCTTTTCGCTTATTTATTGCAGTGTGGACACGTGTGCTATATGAATGGTAATAAATTTCTGGCAAATGTTGGAGGAGGAGGAGGCAGGCGAGGAGGAAGAGAAGGCAGGTCAGTCGTCGGATGGTTCCAGTGTCCGCACAGGTCAGGCATGAGAAGAAGAGGGAGACCTGACCCCGGGCACGCACCGCACTCCCTGCATGTTTCCCTGGTGCTGACGTGACTTCACATCGAGAATAAGTGAACCAAGGAAAATCTGTCTAATTCAATCGTTCTGCTGAGAAAAGGCGCGCACTGGAGCACAGAGGAATCCCTAGACAGAGGAGACCAAGACTCAGGTCTCAGATTGAGCGGTGGTGTTTGTAAGACATGGGACCGAAGTATCACTGGCAGAGCAGTGCGGAAGACCAATAAACGCAGAGGCTGGACTCCATCCCCTTGGTGAGAGGCACATGGAAATATTTCTTGATTTTTCCTCTCTTTAATATGTTATGAGCTTTATGATCAATGCCTGACTGTTATTGATGTAAGAAGACATCCCCGACATTTAAGAATAGCACACACATTTCAGTAAAAAAGAGACGATCAAAGCTGTGAGTACAATTTTGTAATTGCTTATTTCCCCTTAAATATGTAGCAAAGCTTCTCCACAGAAAACAGAGAGACGAAGGAAATAGAACTACAGCACGTAGCCTTCAGGCTCAAGCAAACTTGCCCAGCACGGTTCGCAAGAAGTAGCACGAGTCTACGGCATCAGTTTTCTGAAACAGGGCACCCGTGCAAAGAACTAGCAACGCAACAAGGCAAAAGAACTCAAAATACTTTTGGTGTATTGATTCTTCGAAACCTTCCTGAAGACTGTAGTGCCAGGTGTCTCCTTACATCAATAAGACCCAGGTTCTCGGATACAGGGACAGGATCGTCCCAAGGGTGAGAGAAGGCAGGAAGGAAGCTCCAGACTAGAGGTGTAAGAGACTGCGCAGCACCCGTCCGCGGGGAAACCCAGGGAAGGCAGGAAAAGAGGAGAAGTATCTAGTAGGAGATTCTCTTATCCACTAAGTCCTGGTAAAATCTCACACATGCCTTGTCTCAATGAAACACATTTATAAAATGAGAGGGGGGATGTAGATTACTGCAAAAATTCTGAGTTTTATCCCTAGCATCAAAAAAATAAGTGGGCCAAGTCTAGAGGGCCACATTCTTCCTCCCAGCTGCAGAAGAATCACAAGTCAGGGAGCAGCCTAGACAGTGTCAGCAAGCCCTCGTGACAAAATTTTTAAAAATAAAACAAAATACAAATGAGTTAGGCATGCTGGTGAATGCCTGTAATCCCAGCACTCTGCAGACTGACAAAGGAAGATTCAAATTCCACTTAGTAACTTAACACAAACCTACTTCTAAGTTCAAAAAAAAAATCAAAGTAGCAGAGCAGGAGGGCTGGGAACGTAGCTCAGTGCAGAAGGCCCTGGTGAGCAAGTCCTCGGTGCTGCAAGAGAAAAAATGGTACCAACAGAAGCACAGGAAGTAGCTTAGCCCCCGCTACCCCACACATACATCGCATCTTAACCCGCCCTCCGTCTTTGTGAATTACACTATTACCTCATTTCACAGAGATTACAAACAATAAAGACTCATAGAATGAGCACAAAGTGCCAAACACAGAGATAAACACTGACCCAATCAGTCGTGACCCAGGTGCCCTGACCCCGAATCCAGTTCTCACAACGCCATACTTTCTCACAGTACCCTGAGGTCTGAGATTGGCAAGTTAGGACCTGGACCTATGTAGAAGATCTCTAATTAGTGACAGACAAGGCTGACTTGGGTCCCAAGGAAAATAGTTTTCATGGGCTGTTTTGGAGAGAGTTAATCACATGTTCCAGGGTGAGTTTTGGAAAGACATGCTTGCATTGTGGTTGA
The DNA here is from genome assembly GCA_004027205.1 of Ctenodactylus gundi. NCBI lineage: Eukaryota > Metazoa > Chordata > Mammalia > Rodentia > Ctenodactylidae > Ctenodactylus > Ctenodactylus gundi. Next base: position 208,185 of record PVKB01001045.1, read on the forward strand.
GTCATTTAGAGCACAGATTGCTGTTTGAATCCCGGTAACTCATTCCTTGGACACCTAAGCCCCGAGAGGTCAGGTGGTCCAACTCCTTGAAGAAAGATCACGCTGTCTGTGCGACTCCTCCCACGACTGCCCGCCTGGGGCATGGGCTTGGAAAGCAGAAGGACCACCTCCTTCTCTACTTCAACTCCGAGTGGCACAGCCTAGAGCACACCCTGCGCATGGCGACTTTCATCTCCCTGTTCCTCAGTGTGTAGATGAGAGGATTCAGCATCGGGGCGACCACCGTGTAGAACACGGAGATCTCCTTGTCTCGGTTCTCAGTCCCAGCAGGCAGCACATATGTGTAAATACAGGGCACGAAAAATAAAACGACCACCGTGATGTGAGAGGTGCAGGTGGACAGAGCCTTGAGGCGCCCCACAGAGGACCTCGTCCTCAGATTATACAAAATCGCTACGTAAGAAGCCACGAGGACCAGGAAAATGACGACGACCACCATCCCTGAATTCGCAATCACCAAGATACTAACCACGCGGATGTCTTTGCAAACCAGTTTCAGAAGAGGCTTCACGTCGCATATGTAGTGATTGATCTGATTCGGGCCACAGAAGGGCAAGTCCAAGACCATGAGCAGCAGAGCAAGGGAGTGCCAAAAGCCCACCGCCCAGGCGGCGCCCAGCAACGCGTTGCATCGCCTCCGGCTCATGATGGTCAGGTAGTGCAGGGGCTTGACGATGGCCACGTACCGGTCAAGGGCCATGGACACCAAGATGAAGATCTCCACGCCAGCCAGCAAGTGGGCAGTGAAGAGCTGGGTCATGCAGCTGTCAAAGGAAATGCTTTTCCTGGATGCCGCCAAGTCTCTGATGAGCCTGGGCACCACGGTGGAGGTGTAGCAGAGGTCCATGAGAGACAGGTGGCACAGGAAGTAGTACATGGGCTGCTCCACGAGGCGGCTGTGGGTGACGGTGAGCATGATGACAGAGTTCCCCGCCAGGACAGCCAGGTAACATAGCAGGAACAAGAAAAAGAAAATCAGTTCTATGTGCCGGCTTCCCCAGAGCCCCGTGAAGATAAATTCCGTGACATTTTTCTCCTTGTCCATGAAGTCAAGGGGAATCCACAGTTCACAGCAGAACCTGAATTTGCCTGAAAGGACGCAGGATATAATAGCACAACGTCAAAAGCTTTCGCAAGTTTGGGGGAAATTTGTCCATCAGAAAATTAATATCGTCATGCGGCAAGTGTATTCTAGGATTAATCTTTTAAATCTTTTTTAAGTTAAAAAAAAAGTTCTGTTCTCAATATTGAGTGAAATCAAAATTTATGTCTGGAACTTTTATAAATATTTTCCATGCATTTAACACCAAGAAAATGTAACAGGTACTGTTCTGGCCTCTAAAGAAAGAAAGGCACAGGAGGCATTAGCCAGTTACCTGATCTGAACCTGTGTCTGAGGGTGCTAAGCCACTTATCGAGAGGGCAAATGAAATTCCACCTGCTCCTCAGCACCATGAAAAATAAGTTCTGTCTTCGTCACCATCATTTACCTACTGGATGACATAAAGTCCCGCTTTCCCTAATTTGCATACAACTTGTCATAAAAATCCCCATTTCACAACTGTTGCTCCAATTCGTCCAATAGAATTAATTAATGTGCACTAATTCTAAAACCCAAGGCTCATAAACACCACAGAAAAACAGCCTGAAGCGGTAATTGTTTCTGTGTATCTCCATGTCACGTGCAATAGAGCTCAGCACATGGAGAGACAGGAAACAAGGGACGGGGAGCAGCCACGCTGGACATCTCAGTAAAGAAATGTCGTTTGTTAAGTTCAACTTTTCACGAAAAATTCTCTGCCCCCTGCACGAATGTCTTAGATCTTTGTACTGAGAAAGTTTTAATCTCTGCGCTTCCTTCTCCAACAGGTGAGCGGAAGCAGTGCTACTCCTCGTACACACCTTTCACCAAAAGCGAAACAAGCTCAGGTGAGAAAAAAGCTTAGGATGGAAAGGGCTCACCTTGTCCACACAGCAGCCCTACTCCCGGGAATGCCTGAAAGGGAGCAAGTTCCTGTAGGAGAAAAATAACATTGGCGATGTTCCCAGCTGCTGCACATTGGGTGGACTGCCACAGCTGATGGTTTGAAGAACTCATATTAAACACACAGGAAGTACACACAGAAAAGCAGGCATTGCATTGGTACAATTTGTACTGTACCCAAATTACGAGAGAGAAACTGAGAGTTCAAGGACATAAAGCATTCTCCTTAAAATTGGAAAATGGAATTACAAGAGAACTAAGAATGTAGAGAGTGAAAATCCCCCCACAAACATTTTCCTGGTATTGGTACAAGCCCTAGGATCTCTGGGATCTCTGGGATCTCTCTGGGATCTCTTTATCTCTTTGACATGAAGACATAAAAATTCAGAACATATATTTTATGTACAATGTCGGAATAGATGTTAGAGAGATGCAGAATTACGTGAGCAAAGATGCCTCAAAACAGTTCCCAGAGGAATTTTCCTGAACTCTCTCTCTCTCTCTCTCTCTCTCTCTCTCTCTCTCTCTCTCTCTCTCATCTGTCCCCAACTTCTACACTGCATGTATGCACATATTCTTAGACATGCAAGGCGTTTCAGGGCTAAACAGGTTCTGTTCCATGTGAGTCTACCCACCTCTCACGTGCAGTAGGTCTCCAAAAGTCTCTCATTTCCAGTTCGCGATCGTCAGCTGCTTCTCCGTGAGACCTTGTTTGCACAGGTACGTAAAGTTCTGTTTGGTAAGGAAGAAAAGAGGATAAGGAAAGCATTGCAGGACAGGGCTTGGGAAGTAGAACTACGGCCAAGGTCAGGAGACCACAGAGGAAGGTTATACACATAAAATTCTTTTACTATGTCTCATGTCTAGAACAACGAAGAATTGTAAAATTAAAAAATATGAACACAATTATTTGATGGGTTTAAAGGAAAATGCTGACAGGCCATATATCATGTGCTCTAGGAATAGTTACTAAACACTGTTCAGTTCTCTTCACACTTCGTTTCTACCATGACCCAAGGAGGCACTCAATGCCATCTTGTTGTTTCTTTTTTGCAAATGAGAATACCACAATTTGAGATCATACAGATGCAGAGAGGAAGGCCAGAATCTAGACTGTGTGTGTATGTTTCAAAAGCTAATCCATTTTTAGAGTACTCACTTGTCTTCTTTCAAATACAAAGACAGACTTAGGATCTTAGGTGTGATGTGAATGTGCTACTAAACACCTTTAGGGTCTTCCTGAGCATCTGACCTTAAGCAAAATTGTTCTAGAGCTTAAAATTTAAAAGCTGGAATTCACTGATGTCTAAATTTAAACAAATAGTTGTTCAGAACTCCAAAGATACTGTCGCCCTTTAGTAAGGAAAATAAAATATAGACGCTAATCACAATTCTTACCTCTGCCACATTTTACTTCTTTAAAATAGCAGCTTGGTCCTTTGGTTGGTTTCTTGTACTTTCTGGTGACTGTAACTTGAAATAGAAGCAGGAAGCACCTGTCTCCCCAATGGCTCTTCCATCCAAATGTACCTTTCAGAGATACAATCCTGGAACACTCAGAATTAAAAGACAGAAGAGGACCCAAGGGGAAAACTCCCATGGGTGTTTTCTTCTGCACCAATGCAGGTGAACCTATAATCATAAAAGTATAGTTGATGCTATTAAGTGGTCACTAATAGAGTTTTAAGCTTTCTTTGCATTTCTTTTGGATTATGACATAGGTGAATTGAGATTTCTTTAACATTGTGACGCTGGCGAAACCTTATGATGTCTTCTCTCTCTTTCTCCAATCAGAATACTTATAGTTTGTGAGCACATTGATACAACTATTTGGTTAATAATTATTTATTAATGTACATCATCTATACAGCCCCTTCAGTACTTATGATGTACATTAATAAATAATTATTAATCATCCAGTTGTATCATTGCGCTAACAAATTACAAGAGCACAAATAGGATCTTCGCAAACAGTCATCCAATCGTACCAAAGTGCTCAGGAAGCACCAGGAGAACATGGGCGTCACCCTCCAGAATATGAGCCTTGAATTCATTCCCACGACCAATCCTGGGCATTTGAGATTATTCCTTCAATATTTGATCAAGCCCACTGGAAATTTAGAAGCTCTGTACACTCTGTGGTTGTAACAAGTGTCAGCAGAACTTGAAAAGTGCAGTAATCAGACGTTTTTGCTTATTTTTGTTAGTTCCTGCAGGCTTTCTCCCGCCAGAGTCTCAAGGGTGAGGGTCAGACACAGCCGAGGCCTGAGCTCCCAGCAGAGCACCCCACCAACCTCTGCCCAGCCCCTCTTCAGATTCACCTTATATATTAACACTCATTTCATCTTTCCATCTACTGTATTCTAATCCACATAGTCACCATTGAGGAGCCACGTGGCGTCCCACTTTTTGTGGCTTTCTACTTTTGTCTGCAGCTGGAAACGATCTCTTGCTATCCTGCCCGTAAGTTACAGTAGTTGACATTCGTCTCTCTCTGCCATGCAACCCCAGCTGATAGTTGGCTTAACAACGCAACCTGGCCACAGGTAAAAGAACGCTAGCTGAGCCCACATCAAGGAGCAGATCTGCTTCCCCCGTGGGACAGCTCATGATCTATTCTCAAGAATTGATGAGTGAAGCTGGCCTTCAGCCAAGAAGAATATGAAAGACCCCAAAAGCACAAACTAAAAATACACAGGCATATCAATGTATAAGTCTAACAATTAAGGAATGCCTTTTCTTTGTATATAAGAGAAATATTAAGAAAATTAGGTGTTAAAACATTAGCAACCCTCAACACACTATAGGTGCTCTATTCAGTGTGTAAGTATAATGAAAGATGATCTAGATTTTGAGCTTGGTAGACAGAGATAAATATACACACACACACATGCACATTCAATACGTGTGAACACTGGAATGTTGGTGGAATTTGTTGCACAAGACCCAGTCACCCCATTGGGAGGGTCCAGAATATGTCACTTTCATTATGACTCTAAGAAAAAAAGTTGCCCTGACAATTCCCCTGAGATTTCTCACTCCTGGTGATGGGACTGTACAGTCAGAACTATGGGCAGTGAACTGCCAAACCCAAGTGCAAAGTAAATTAAAAGGGAAATGGTGCAGAGGAATCACGTGGCATTGTGGGTGGGGTTACCATCATGGCCGACGGAGACCGAGGAGACATCAGAATAATCTTACCTGGAAAGACCTCTGGATTCTTATATCTTATCACGGTGTTCCTTAAAGTGAACTATACGGGAATGTTACTTGGTGGGGCTTGCCAAGGAGCCCCCCACGTGGGAGACAAAGGCCTCAACTCACCTTACCCAGAGGGTATGTCATAGGTGCCTTGAGTTGTCACCAAAAAAGGCATTTTCAAATGCATCATGAAGGGGCTGACAGAGATTTATTAGGCAGAATTTTAAAAGCACACACTCAGAGAAAACACAGTGCAGTAGACACTCGAGGTAGAGCTGTGCTTGGGAGGGTCTTCGAGATGATGGAGGTAGGGCGTGTATACCTAGCGCATATCCACTGTCTGCCAAGTTGTCCTCTGTTGGGCCGGAATAGCATGAAAGCTGTGTACATGGGTCTGAACTTGTAATGTGCTGTCCTCCCATGTTGTACTGAAGTCTCTGGAAGGCAGAGCAAGTGACAGTGAGAAGCAAAGGCCGGAGCCCCATCTGCCGCTTAATGGGCCCAGAGTCTTGGGAATTTGGGGGTGGGGGGGAGAGGGAGAGGGATGAATTTCTCATAAGAGAAAATATCTTGAATAATTTTTTCCTTAGGTGTACAATTTTAAAATTATGAACTTTCTTAACTCTTTTTGACCTATCTTTATATTTTTACCCTACATCATGAGTCTAATAAATTCTTACCTGGCTTGTTTGAGCAGAGAAGTTCTAGGTTCAGGTAACAAGTGCCAAAGTGAAATTATAAAATGGAAAAGTTGTGCTTGTCAGTCAACTTCCAGAGTGGACCTGTCCACAGACTCACGAAGCCTGGAGGGGGAAGAAAGTTGAGTCTTCATGAAGTAGAATCCTGGTAGCTCGTGAGTCAATATTTCTCCTAGGATCTGAGATGGTTAATCTTCGTTAACTTGTTTGGACTGAGAGACTTTAGGGGATTAGAAGAGCATCTCTCTCTCTCTGTCTCTCTCTCTCTCTCTCTTTCTCTCTCTCGGGGTGTGTGTGTGTGTGTGTGTGTGTGTGTGTGTGTGTGTGTGTGTGTGTGCGCGCGCGCATCTGGGTGTCTGGCTGTGCCTGTAACTGCTTGTGGGCTGGTAAACCAAGTGGTAGACATTCACCCGCACATGTAAGTAGTACTCTACAATAGGAGGAAGTAAACAAGCATTGGCATGAGTGGGTACACCTTCTGCTGCTGTTGTCCATGGATGTCCACCTCCAGGCTTCAAAAGTGGACTAGTGGTTCTCCAGGAAGTATCCAGTTCTCCAATCTCAGGCTAAGCCATGTCCTTGGTCCCTCCTTTTCTAAGGCCTTTAGAGTGAGAAGCTATTGGAATCTCTGTGCCGATGGCTATTGTGGATCTACAAGCCTCTGATCTTGTAAGCTGAGCTGAGATACCGCCTTCTAGAATTACACTTATATTTATTAGTTTGGCTTACAAGATGAATATTCTATTGGTTTCATTCCTGTAAATAACTGGGATTAGATCCAGAGAGACAGACTTGCAAGGAGGTTTTCCTCCATCTGTTACTTTGGCTTCCGAAGTCATTTTTGTTGTTTGATGAGATCTAGAGTTGTGGAAGTCTCTCCCCCTGGTCATTCCTAGCACTGATGCTCCATGGTATAGAAAAACTTGCCTGATGCTTCTACGTTTGCCACTTGAGAGGGAAGAAATACAGGGACTCTGTACGTGATGCTTCAAGCATTTTTGGAAAACTAAGAAATATAATGTTGGCTGGTTGTTCCTGGCATTCCTGGAGAAATTTTAAAAGGAAATAATTCATTCAGAGATTCAATTTCCCAGATCCACACGTGCATAAACAGCAGGAAGCCTTTCAGATGGGTCCTGGACGGATGTGTTCTCTTTACGGATTCAGCCACAAAATCGCCAAAACAAACACAAGCTGCCACTGGTGCTTATCTAAACTACAGCTCCGGTGTAACTCTGCCTCAAAGGATGACTTCATTTAGGGTGAGGACAGTGATTGAAAATAATGGCGTCCTATAAATTGGATTGGAGTTGTGTGGGAGGACCCTTCTTAGGGTGGAGATACTAAATCCATTCTAATATCCCTAGTTTTCCACAGGGAATAGCATCTCACCTTCAATGGCAAAGGCATCCCCACCTCCAGCCCATGTGGATGGCTTCTCCAGTTCTTCTTGAGAAAACTAACCCCACATTGCTCGTCCAAACCATCAATTGGTGGGCAAACGTGTGACAGCAAAACCAACTATAGGAGTGTGGCAGAGAAAACTGCCTATGGTTAATTTCTCATTGAAACTTACAGAGTCTAGAAAAGGGGTGTGTGTGTGTGTGTGTGTGTGTGTGTGTGTGTGTGTGTGTGTGCGTGTGACTATGGCTTAGTATGAAAACTATTGCTTTCTAATGCTACGCAAGGGAATGGTGGTCATATTCTTAAGCTAAAGAAATTCTAAGTTCTCTGGTATGTATACTTAGTACATTTAAAATAATTAAAATAAATTGAAATCAGAAGGATTCTTAGTGTCTGTGTTATTGACCACAGCTGTGTTAATGGATGATAACAAGTGAATCCGTGTCTGCTGCAGAAAGCTGCTTACCATCAAAATATTCCCTCCATCTTGCTCAAGTTACTGTCCTCTGAATAGTATAAGAGAACTCAAACAATTCCTATGCGTGATGTAAATATTTCTGTTTTAAAGTCTAAGAATTTCCTCTAGTTGTCAAATTTTACTCGATTAATAATTTGGAATTCCCAGAGATCCTCCGGTTTTAGTCTTCTTTCTAACGCACATACGTATCTCTACCTTACTTTGAACTGTTCATGCCACAATTATAATTGGCCTCTGTTATGAGCAAGCTACTATTGTGATTCAAGTGAATACTTTCCTGAAATTAGAGGGGATCAGATGAGAAGCAAAAGGTAGATTTTACAAAGTGAATCATTATACAACTTCCTCCCCAACAAATGAGAACAGAGCCTAAGACCAAGGCATCCTTCAGAAGACCATAGTGATGGTCCAAAATACTCACCAACAGACCAATGCGTTCAAACTTGTACACAGTGGAGCACTACTCTTCCACAAAGACAGATAGACCTGAGGCTTTTGTGGGTAAGTGGATGCAATTTGAGACCACCAAGCTCAATGAAGTGAGTCAAACACAGAAGATTAAATATCACATGGTTTGTCTAATATAAGAAACCGAAAATACAGTCATTCTACAGAACACAATGGAGGTGATAGGGTGAGTTACAGGGGATGGGGATTAGGAGGGCCAAAAAGGGGAGCGGAAGGATTGTAATATTCACAAGATATATATGTGCATAAGATACTCAAGCTCAATGTAACCATTTCTCACACACACACACACACACACACACACACACACACACACACACACACACGGGGGTGGGAGAATCTAGATAAATCCAAAAAAAAATTTTCAGAGGACAAGCCAAAGTTGGAAGAAAAATTGTGTATATAGAGATATATACATATATATATACTACCCATTACAACAGGCTTCTATGATGACTTGGATGAATCGCTTTCTACTGAGTCAGAAACAATAAGATGATAATAATGGATGGTGGAACAAGAGAATCTAAAAAAGGAAATAAACTGGCAGAAGAAAAAATATGAAAGTCACCAAAATACCCATCAACAGACCACAAATTGGATACACAA